>VYZM01007097.1:0-35399 GCA_013398915.1 Dromas ardeola | reverse complement strand
TCCGCAGGGGCAGCCCCCGGTCCGGCGGCCCTCAGCTGGGGCGGCGGCGGGGCCGCGGGCGGGACCGTGCGGTGCCGGCGGGCAGCGGCCCCGCGGGAAGTTTCCTGAAGGCGGCGGGCAGCCCCCGTGCTGGGAGGGGAGGGCAGCGGCGTGCGTGTCGCAGTGCGAGCGACAGCGAACGGGGAGGCGTTTCAGAATTAAAGGTGTTAATTTTCTCCCCTTCCCCTCCCCCAGATTTTGCATGCGGGGTCCATCCTCGGTGCGGGTCGTGTCGCACGTAGGGCCCCGTCTCTTCGGAGACAGTTATGGTTAAAATGGGCTCGGCTGTTGGCAGTGGTACCCAGTGGAAGCTGAAATGTAGAACAAGTTAAATCTCTGGAGATGAAAGTCAAATACCTTCCCGTGCTTTCTGCGCTTCGTTGAAAGCCCATTATCTGTGGGATCTTTTTGAATTTTTTTGCTATTGAAACCACATATAATTGTAAGCGAAAGGGAAAAGCAATTGATGCTGGAATCTGAACATACTGCTGAACTCTGTTAAACTGACTTAAGGTCTTGGTATTGATTGCTTTTGTGCCTTTCTTATGTATTTGCGGTTTGAGCACCAAAATTAGGTACTATTCTTTCTCAAAAAAATCCCTAAACCAACCAAGCAAATCCCTCCTGGTTCAGTATACTTTTCTGACTAAATCCTTCGTTAATTTTGTGTAGCAGGGTGTTAGTACCTATCTAAATAATACTCGGAGAAATTATGCTGGTTATTTTCACAATTGAAAGACTAGAAGCAATTTTCTGTGTGGGAATTGGTTGTCCCCCAAATTCTACAGAGTATCTCAAAATATACAGTGACGTCATCAGTAGAAGCTTTTGCCCCTGTTTTTAGTACTAGAATGTAGTTTTTAATAGAAGTAAGATATGTGTCAATGCTACTTTGAACAAAAAAAAATGACAGAAGCAGTTATTATGCCAGGGGTGAGTACATGGTGAGTATCAGGTCTACACTGACATATGGAAGTATTATTTTTGAAGCTAGATTCTCTGAAGACAAATGTTACAAAGTTTCAGAAAATTGCATAAGCTATTTCATACAAAATATGGAATGTCTTTCATAAGGAAAGAATGTGGGTTTTACCTGTAGGTATCAGCAGTATTATGCAAGAACCTCTGGAACGTGTTTTGGTATTTTTTTTTTAATTTATTTTTTTTTTTTTAGAAAAACACCCCCTTTCTGTATTTCTGATGGTTTGGATACATTCCACATATTTCCAAAGGGATCTGACCACCAGTTTGAGAGTGTTAGAAGAGGCCAGGAGATCAAGCCTGTCAGCAGTAATTAGGTAATTATTCCAGTAATCCAGCAATCATTTTAGTAATCTGAGGCTCAGGTGTGCAAACAAATACAGATTTGTTCCCATGCTCTTCCAAAGCTGACAGTGTTAAATTGGCAGTGAAGATTAAGTTGTGGACAAGTCTGAAGAACTAGGAGATGAATTGGTCAACAAGCAGTTAGACACTAAACCACCTTGCAATCATTTGTATAGTTAGAATTTTTTCTGAGATCTTTGTAATACAGTATGTTGATAGTGAAAGCCATGGCGTATTTTTGAAGGTAAAATGTGGCAGACTAATGCTGACTGCTGAATGTGCTTGGTCTGAATTGTCAGCATCAAGAAAGACTGAAATATGATTTCTTGATTTGAATCTCCATCTGTGGATATTTATTGTAGGTTTTAAAAATCTGTAGGGTACATATGGCAAATGAGTCATTTCTTTAACTTCCGCATTTTCTAATGTTCTTGGGTTGTTTTTTTTTCCTTTTTTTCCTCCCTATGTTTTAATGTTGTATTAAGCAGTATTTTTGCATGTAATAGATACTTGCAGATGTCTCATACAAATTGAGAACACATTATTAATTTAAGGATGGAAATCCTTAGAAAACCAAGAAAACTGAAATGAAATCTTAATGTCTGAAATAGAGAAATTGATAACGTTTCCCAAGCTACCTTGCATCTGCTTTTATAAAGCTTCTGTCTTGTCTTGAAAAATGAGCATAACATGTTGCAAGATAAGATTTTGATGTGTGAGTCACTAGTGTTTTTTGTTTTGTGCTATAATTCTATCAGTGTAAAGACAGGTTATTGAAATCAACAATGTTTATTTCTTGTATATGTAAATTTCTGTAAGCCTTCAGAAAATTTTGAGTGTTATTACTGCCTTGAAGTGCTGTGACTTTTGGGCCAACCCTAAATCATGAAGACCTTGAATTGTATCGCTAGGTTCTGTATCAGTCGTGGAAGAAAAAGACGAATACTTCTTAGTCTTCTACCTTTTTGATGAGGTATTTCCATCATCCAGCATTGACACAGTGACTCTATAATCATCTGAGAGGGGAGGGAATAGTTGTATTTTCCTAAAAGAAGGCTAGAGTCTGTACGAAGACAGTGGGAGTTCATTTTATTTGGAAAGATGCATACAAACTGTCAAAGTTAAGAAAATTCCCTGCAAGTACCACAGCATACATATTGGGGGATATTAGCTGGATTTTGGTTTTCCCTTGTGAACTTTAGAATATTTAGCCTCAGATTCACTTTTATTTTCTGTACAGCTAGAAGTTAATTGGGGCCATATGACTTCCTGCAGCAGGATTCAAATGGCCCTTATTAAGCATGAGGAAGCTCTTTAGAGCTCCGTTAATGCTTACCTAAACCCCTGCCAGAATGGTACTTTGCAGCTACTTCTTTTGCAGACATTATGAGCTTCCTTTAAAGTTTACTGGAACCAATGAGCCTTTTAAACATTAATATTTAAAATACTAATGTATTTTAAAATTAAATGGAATCCATTGATGTCTACTACACTGATGGGTAAGACAATCATCTGTAATTGAGAATATGGGAGAAAAAATGTGAGGTACTGAAGTAGTCAATCTTTTAATCTGTTGAGTATTAGAGCAAATCTTCCTGTTCCACAATAGCACGCCTTTTGGAGCCAGAAGCTTTTTCAGACCATGAGGTTCCATTGTGCCTTGGTCTACTGGATACTCTTGTTGATGGTGGTGGATGCAGGAACCTACAGGTTCTGTAGGGATTAAAGTCTTAGCTTTTTGCTTGTTCCCAATGTTCTTCCTTGCCTTCTCTCTTAAATGTTCATATAGCTGTACAAAATAGTTTTAAAATACTACCACGTTAATTTATACTAATTTTTTGACATTTTTGCTCTAGTCTTGAATTCCATACATGAGGAAACAAGCTTTAACATGACAGAATAAATTTTTGGTTTTGTGTTTTAAAGGACTAAATAAAGCAGGCATAATGGTTCTTGCCTTCAGTATCAGTTTTGATCTGAGTACAGGATCTCCAAAATAAAGACCAGTGTATATAGTTGTAATATTTCTTTTCCCAATGTTAAAAATATAAGTGCAAATAGTTTAGAATGTTAAAAATATAGGTGTTCATTTGAAAAATATCTTTGCTTCAAAGGCAATATTTAAGAATATAATTAGATTTTTTTGATAAGTGTTCATCTTGGGGACACAGAAACAGTACTGCTTTATGGAAAGCCTGAATTAACAATAGTAGTAATGAAAGAAATACAAAAGAAAACAACATTATGGTTTAGGACTCACTTTTCACTTTCCTTTGTGTGGAGTAAGTGGCATGCCAATTCCCACGTACGCTTGTATTTGGTTTTGGAAGAATTCCAGACTGAATTCTAATAGGTACCGCTGCTAAAATGCGCTGTAGTGGCCGCATTACTGTTAATTGATAGAAAAACTGACTGCCTAAAAGGATGGAAGTGCTTTATGCTGCAGTTCAGAAGCCCCTTCTGGCCAGCAGTAGTAGCAGAGTGCTAACAGTCACTCTCTTAAGAAAGAAGGACTGGATCCACTTTTCATATATAACAAACGCTGCAGAAAGAATTGAGTGGGGCGTGGGCTTCACAGTTAGACACAACGATGTGTTGACAAGTTTATTTTCATCCCTGCTTAGTAGCAAAATGCTAAATATATTCTTCTTTGGTTACATTAAAGTATGTTTCCTTCCAACTTTGTCCTTGGGTTGACATGTGTTTGTTTTATTTTTAGCGCTAGAAAACCAGCGCAGTAGTATCCCTGTAGGGTGCAGTGGAAGCATTGGAGTATAGCATGAGAAGATGAAATCAGATGCTTAATACTGATTTCATGCAGGTGAAGAGGCAAATATCTAGAATCTGTTTGTGAACACAAAAAAGAGTGAACTGACAGGGCAGAAGATTGTGAGATTTGATGGGGAAATTGCTCTTATTTGCTTGATCAAGAATGGACTTTTCTTGAAAAATGTAGAATGGAGCTATGTGTTGGAAGTCTGCATTTTCTTTGCTTCTGTGGGTGGTTGTCCTGTGTTTAGTGTTCATTGAACATGAAATTTCTGTGAATTTGTTACATTGTTTTATTCTTCCAAGCTCATCTTGGTGGGGTGGGGGGTGGAAGAAATGTGCTAAAACACTTTATATGAATTATTGATGAAAGAGATCTGAAAGATGTGCAATTTATTCACCAAGGTAAAACCACCCTGTTTTATTCCATTGTATTTCATGTGGCTTTTTAGAGGGATATAATATTATCCTAACTTTTTATCTTTATGTCAACCTGAAGTCTTTGAAAGACTATAAATTACTAGTGAGCATTAACAACTAGGCATTAATTTGAATAAAAGATTTTTTGCTTAAAAATGAACAAGAGTGATGTGAGAACATGTCTTTGTTACATTTTGTACCATTTTAAAAATGGAAGCATTTTCTGACAAGAACGTTTCTGAGGATGGAGAGGGTATATTCAGTAAGTAAAAGAAAGTGTCATTGCATGACGAGGCAGGAATCAGTGCTGTTGTGGATTGTTACAGGGTCTTCAGTAGAGTTGGGAATCTTGTAGGATATTGACCCAGAGCAACATCCACAAGTGAAGAAATAGCAGAAAAGTAAGGGAAAACTACAGAGTTAGATTTGAAATTTTGGACATCAGTTGAGAAATGATGCAGTTAATGACCCCAAGCAGTTGCTTAAAAAAGCCTATATATTACTTTCCTCTGTTGCATCTAGTTATGAAGAGAAAATGAAAAGGGCATTGTGGCCTTTCTGCCTAAAGCAACACTCAGGAATACAAACACGTATAGGAAGCAAATCTTTGATATTTTCGGAGAAAATTAAATAAAATTTATGAGAAATTAAAATAAAAAGAAGATATATTCTTGTGAATAGATGTTTGGGAATGTCTGATGCAAATAGTCTGCATGCCATTTAGTTTCATTGATAAAGAAGAAATACCTGTCAGTCAGTGGTGGGACATGCATACGTAATGCTTTCCAGCTGTTTGAGGATAGTAGAATAATGGTCCAGTTGAGGCTGACTCTCTGCGACACTGGAGGTAAGAAAATTGGAACCAAGACAGTATGAGGAGCCACAGGGAAAAGTCACCTGTGGGAAGAGACTTCGGGAGAGATATCCAGATTTCACTGCCAGTTCTGTGCTTCCACAGGGTATTGTGTCTCAGTTGGTTGCACTGAGTTTCTTCCCATCATTTCCCACTCTTTCAAAGTCCTTGAATTCATCTTTTCTTCAATTCTGAAAGATGTACCTGTCCAATTATGGCCAGGCTAGAGGCCTTAATCTTTGGTGGGTTGGTTTTTTTTGTTTGTTTGTTTTTTGTTTATTTTAAGTAGAGTGAGATTTTCATGCTGAGCAACTTGGAAAGGAATCATCTCACCAATGTTTATACATCTACAATGCAGATACCTGCAGCTGCCTACTCTGACTGTATGTAGGCTGTCGGTGAAGGCAGCCCAGAGAAACCAGATGAAAATCTACGTTATACAGATGAATCCACTGTTGTGTCTTTATATTTGAGGAATAAATGTGATTGCATCGTCATCTGTGGGATTTCATTGTAGTGTTATTCCATACTGATTTGTGTGAAAGGGAGAACCTTACTACTTATAAACTGGGGAAAATGGCAACAAACTGTGGTAGAGCTATTGAACTTTAGAGCCTTATTTCTTTGCATGTATGGTGCAAATATACACATTTGTTTGATTTTCTATTTCACTCGAGTGGGCAAGCAAGAGAGACATTCTCTGTGGTTCAGAGAGAACATCTACTCTTGCAATTCGTAAAGTAAGGGGGGAGCAAGTAACAGGAAATGTCTTTTATGTATATTGTAGCCTTTGCACATTTGGCTCCCAGCTTTGTTCTACCTGTGTGTGATTCCTGAAGGATGGCAGTACAGCTAGTAGGACTACAACCACTTTATGTGACTGTATCCTTCTCCACCTCACTAGAGTCTGTCTCTCCACAATACTTTGTCTTTGTAGTACAGGTGTGACAGTAGCAGTGCAGTCGCGCCTGACTGCTGTAAAACTCACACAAGAGAATGGAGTGCAGTTGATTTTTCCAGAGTTTTCTCTGGGCTTTGGTGGTTTTTTCCTCTGTGAGGAGTAATAACCCATTTGAACAAAAGAACTTTCCAAACCTTTTATTATCAGATGGCCTCCATGGTCCACAGTCCACCCATATTAAAATGTACTGAGCTGTCAGATCACAACAATCTTTTCTTAATGGAAAAGAAAATAATATGACAAAGAAAAGTCATCCTGTGAAATGATGTCAGAAAATATAACTCATTGATTTAAATTGGCATTGTAGAAGAAAACAACCAAATTTAAGAAATGTGAATGGCTTCAGAATACTACACAAACAGTTATCGCAGGAAAGGAAGTAACGTTTCTCTTCCCATTGCTTCACTTAAGATTTCATTTGGTTTAAAAATTTTGGTTTAAAAATTTAAACCAAATTTCATTTGGTTTAAAAATTTGGTTTAAAAATTGCAGGATTGTAATCCTGGCCTCAGTGAAACCAAATAGGTTTGATTTCAAAACCCAAATCTCATTGGTCCAAGGCTGGAAGAGAATCATAACCATTTTTCTTACAGCAATTTATGAACTATAAATCTTCTTTAGCTTACTTGTCTGCTACTATTTTATGCTATTGTGGTCTTGACCTCTTAATTCTACATTTGGAGAAGTCATTGTTCTGGTTACAGTACCTCATGTCTCTGGTATAACTCCTTCCCGGTCACTGAGTCATTTTCTGCTTTTAGATTTTACTTCTCTTTAGCTTATTGTTATGACTAAATCCTACTGACTCTCTTCCCACGGCTCTTGTCACGCTCTAAGTAAAGTGGGAAATAACGCATTCGTTTCTTACAACATGTATCATGCCTTTCTCTTTTAACCCAAAACAGAGTGAGAAAATACCTAGAAAGAGTTAAGAAAGAAATCTAAAAAGTGCTAGGGATAGGCTAAATGGGAAGGAGCTGGTGCTGCACCATGACTTTCCCTGGTGTACCAGTGCTGCCTGAAGCTGTATTGGTTGTCAGTTATGGATAGAAAAATCTGTTTCCAGAGGGTTGACTCTTCAGATAGTTTCAGCAATGCAACACTAATGGTAAGTGATTTTATTTTGCTACTTCTGCTGCAGAATTATTTTAAATCTGTTTCCATATCTGTGTGAGGTCCTAGTACGACTGTTTATTCTGCAGTATGTAATCTTGTCAGTTAAATCCATGATAAATAAACATTTGCACTCTTATCAGTAATTTGTATGCAGAAGAATTTGGTATATCATCTCATCCTGCTACATGCTGAGCTGTTTTTGGTGGTTTTTTTCCGTATTTCTCTCTACTGCAGACTATGTTAATTGAAATACAATACCTTTAGTTTGAATGCTTATGCATTCTGTCCACCACATATATTTTGGAATGAGTTCTTTTTCCAGGCTCCTTGTTCCTTTTCTCTGTTTTTATGTTCTTTCTCATCCATCCTTGAACTTCCAGTTTATCTTTCCTTATAATAGAGAACTGGATTCAGGAGCATCTTCTGAATAGAGTAAATCTTGATCCATTAGCTAGACAAAATATGCTTCTGGAGAACAGCATGAAGCTTTTTCTGTGGCGATATATCTATATATTGCCTGCATAGTAGGCCCTGATTTTGTCCCTGTGCATCCTACATGAGTTATGAAATAGGACGTGCTGCCTCTAGACAGCCAAGCAGTTCTGAAAGTGCTACCTGAAGTTTATAATCTTTGTCAAGAAAGAGAGGAATTCAGAGGCAACACAGTTATTTTTAGCTGTAATCTGTACTGTGATGAAGGTTTGATTTAAATAGACTGTAGTTTTGACATGGATGAGACACGGGTTGGTTTTGTTACCAAATGAGTCTGTGTATTAATTATATTCCTGAATTGTACCACCAGCAGGGCTGTTCTGGAACTGAAACACTATGTTATAAAGTCCACATAAGTCAATAGAAATGTCTGTATTTACATCATTGGGCTGTGGAGAAGATCCTGTTACATGTGGCTTGATCTCATTTACACTATAGTCTTGAGACAAAGTTTGTACTTTGTGTACATTTCTTCTGAATAACGGAACAGAGAAATTCCTGGAGAAAAGCTTTCTTCCTTTGAGCAATCAAAAGAGCATAAAAATTGGCAAGTAGTTTCGTATTTGTGAAATAATATCAGAGTCCTGGATCAATAACTAACTATGAATCCCAGTTCATTCTCCATTTCTTTCTGTTTGGATTATCAGTGGTCTTCTCCTTTATTCTCATTTGTACTAACACTTTGCATTAAACATTTACTGAAAGATTTCTTCTTCTTGTTAATAGGTGTGTTGTAACTTTTCCGTACCTTTGCATTTATAAATGCATTTGGCTCAGTTTGGCGCATTTCTTTTTTCCTTATCTGTGGTCATCAGGTAAATAGGATACTCCCTGGCTACAAAAAAATTCTTCTGTAATATGAACGATGTGATATGTCTGAGAGAGTCAGAAGCACCAAAAAATAAATATTGTAATTTTCAGCCTAAGATAATATGATGATTAAAAAAAAAAAGCGTGTGGATCAGTTCTCAATCATGTTTTATTTCGGGTGGTGGTGGTGTGTGTTGCTATAACATAATAAGAAATTAATGTATTTGTTTCTTTTCAATATTGAAAACCAGTTAACTTTGCAGCCAGCATGTATTTTGACTGTGTAAGTTCATGCCTTTCTGCTGCGTTAAGAATGCGCCTTTAAAAAGATTAAAGCAATGTGAGATTAAAGCAATGAAAAATCAAATTGAGCCCTGCTAAATGAATTGAATATCCCACTGCTCTAGCCTCTGCCTGAGGACTTTTATTTCAGTGCACTTCTCCAGCGCAGCTCTTAACCAACACACAATGACGTTTTTTTTTTTTTTTTTTAATATTAAAAAAACCCCTCACAACCAAACACACGCTCCAGAGCCAAATGCTTTTAAGTGTTGTTTTCTGGGAGCTGACCAAGATGGATGAGGACAGGGCTAACTGTGATATTGTTCCAAACTTGGAACTGTGCTCTGCTGTGATTAAATTCATGAAGGCAAACAGGCATACTCTAGAGCAGTTATCTCCTCAGATTTTGGAGCTATTTTAAACTGCATTAAAAGCTATGATGCCTTTGTCAGTATGGTGTCTGTATCTCAGAGGCAATGTATGATTACTCAGTAAATAAACTGTTCAATATTAAAGGGTTGCATCAATAATGCTGTACTTATCATTCAGAAGGTACATTATTCTGATCCTATGAGTTCAGCCATAACCCAGAAAATTACTTTTTGGTAGGCTATTCTCATGCTTTGTTCTTTTAAGCAAAAATCAAAGATAGTATGTATAAAGTCTGATGCACTTCACTTTTCTTTCTTGTTTTGTATATTCAAAGTATTCAATTTAGGGTCAATATTTAAGGCATGTTATTTTTCCAGACTTTCTGACAACATGCTGTATTTCTGTACAGGTAAGCAGTATATACACAAAATATTCCTATAGGAGGGTACTGGAGTCTCATCTCATTACTGATGAGGGTAGTGACTCTATTTAGATCCCCTACAATGGATAAAAATAGCGTGACACAGGGCGTTTGGAGCCAATCCAGCCTTTTAATGGAATTTTTCTAAATCAGGTCATTTCCAGTTAGAGAAGCTTCTGAGGACTCGCATCCTTTTGAAACTGCTGATCTACTCCTGTTTTCATTTGCAAAAATATTTTCAAATCAATGGTACCCCATTGAGCCCCAAGTAAGACGCTGTAGGGAGGAAGGCATGTTTTTGCTGAAATATTCTGTAGCTGCTAGAGTGTCTGGCTGGCTTTATCAGCTGTTTGTAAAATATTAGTAGCATGAAATGTTGGTCACAGTAGTCTTAGTGATACTGTAGGCCAACTGCGAGTATTTCTGACTGTTATTTATTCTTTACAGAGTAGAAGTATATGGCACAGTCATTAAAATACTAGAGGTCTACCAACTCTCATACAAGCATACAGGTATTCCCAGTGGAGCTGAGCAAATTGATTGGAAGTGTCAGTATAACATGATAAGCAATCCGGTGATCATGTGTGAGCAACTTTCTTGTAGTTTCATGGTCAAGAAGACTTTGAATAGATGTTTCTTGTGAGTGCCCTTGGTAGCTTATTCAGGGCCTGATTTTTGTTTAACATTTTCACATCAGGTGCTGAAACGGCATGCTAATGTCTGCCAATTTATAATTCAGACTGCTGTGGGAATGTCATCCTTGTTGCTAAACTAGAAAACACTGTTATGTGGCAGCATGTGAATTAGGATGATGTAATCCTCAGTCAGAGTCATTGCAGGCTATGTGTGATGTCTGCAGTCCACATTTAGAGATGCTGAAATAGATCCATGAAGCGTAGGCCTGTCGAATAGGAGATGCAATGGGGCAGACTTCATGTGGGGCTAAGGTGTGGCTCTTGCAACACACTGAGTCTGTAGAAATAATTGTAACCATATTTGTGTACCTGTATCCCTGAACTTGAGGCTGTTTTCATACCAACCCAATGCCACCAACTTGAGGAAGGGAGGGAGAATCTGATACGTGAGGGGGAACCTTTTAAATATATCCTTTTTTTTTTTTTTTTTTTTTTTTTTCCTTCCCCAGGATCCTTAGTAAATCTCCCCTCAGGGCTATTTACAGTAAAAGGAATCCTTGCAAATATACCAGCTTCATTAAAGGATTACTGCTTTTTCTGTTATACTAAGACAACTATTCTTATACATGCAAAATGTTAAATTTTCCTGTCTTGTAGATCCCTAAGATCTCTAGCTCTTGCTAGAGAAATAAATCTTTTGAGAAGTGAATGACAGAAAAAGAAAGGAATAATTTAATTCCAGCAGTGATTAGTGTGTCGTGAACACAATTTAAAGCACCCTGTGATACGTGTTGGTGTATGTTGACATGCTGTAATGAAAAGCATGGATGGTGCACTGCAAAGTCAAAAGCAGAGCGGATATGTTCCCACAGGTGCCATAACTCAGTTCCTGTCCTAACTCTCTCTTGTTTACCCTTTCCCCTACCAAAACCACACTGTTAATGTCAGACTTCAATATTGCTATTACACATAATCGTTATGGCACATTATCATCTCTGTTTCTCTTATTAGTGGCCATGGTTGTCTCACCACAAAGAATATTGGCCCTTAGTCTGTGGCAGTCTGATAGTCAGCACGGCTTCCTGCACTCCTGGTCCCCAAGACAAAGCAAACAAGGGTCCTTCAGCTATTTGTTTTAAAGGGAATGCTTCAATTGAGGTGACAGGGGTCCAGCCCTCCTCTGGGCGGTAGGTATCATGCCACTCAGCTGTCGCTTGCAGAGCAGGTACGGCCAATGCACTCTACCTAGTGTATGTTTCTAGGCTGAAAATGCCTAGATCACTCCAACGTTATTTTAAATGAAGGTGGAATGATTGCTGGTGTTGTTGAGGTAGGTAGTTACACTAAATAGAGATGGGTTTCCATTCAGCACTGTTCAGTGGAACTTACTGTGATCAGGAGCTAGGAATACTGTCTGTTCTAGAGTTAGTGAAATGCTGTCCTGTTGACAGATTTATGGTGTTATCAACACTTAGAAAGTGGCGAACAGTAGTACAAGACCTATACGTTGCCTATGCTTTTTGCTGACAGAGTATAACATTAGAGCTGATATTTTTTTAGCAGTGAGTGATGCAGATATAAATTTTCTTAAATTAAGATTTTACTGTGTAAAAACATGGTTGTGCTGCGTTTTGCCTGGGATATTTTGCCAATATTTTTCCTTGCCATTATGAATGCTAAATGATGTTTATTAAAGTCCCCTGTATTTTGTTTATGTTATTGTTTTCTAAGTCTTACAGGTTCTTTTAACTTGCCTTGTCAATTAATATATTTCCTTTGTTTTACTGAAAAAGAAAAAGGTTCATGCGTTGTCCTTTTTATTGTAGTCTTCTAATTCTGTCTTGCTTTCTCCGATGACCCTCTTTTCAATATTGAGAACATAAATGTGAAACTCTACGCCACTCATTTTGCTAACAGTCTGAAATATGTTATCACATTAAAAAGGGCTTTTGAAGGGTGAGAATGAGCCAACAGATATTCACATTGTGTGCTCTTCTATGAAAGACACTTTGGAGGTCATTTTTTAAAGAGAAAATCAATCTTCAGCTTTGAAAGCTTTGAAATTGATTTAAATTTGGCCAAGGATGTTAAGGTTCCTTTTGTGAAATGAATGAATGAGAGAGCCAAAAGAAGCAATATGGCTTCAAGATGCAATGAAAAGAAAAAAAATTGCCAATTCTGTGCCCACTCCTGATCTCTAAATTGTGAGTGTGAAGTGATTAATTCCTGTGAAACACTTACATTGTGACGCTTCCACCATCTTAACAGCTTCTAATAAGTTTCCCATTTTCCGAGTCAGGGAAATATACTTACCATTTCATCGGCCTTTTATGATAATAAACAATGAAAAAAACCCAACCCAAAGCTGTGAAGTGCAAAGTCAGGAAAAACCAAAAGAAAATCTCCCATGAACTGGGACTGCAAAGTTGCCAAGGCTCTGTGCTGACGCGCGTGGTTGAGCCTTGGAGCTGGCATTGAGGGGTCGCCTTCTGACCTGACTCCAACCATTTAAGATAACACACCTTTTACGTTCTCCAGCAAAAGATAAAGTTCACAACTGTGACGCAAACTCTCTTTTGAGTTGTGTTTTGCAGGTAGACTTGGAAGGGTCAGGATAGGTTATGCTTTCAGCATTACTACGTAGGCGTTCTAAGATTCTGTTTATTATATAAGCTGTGTTGCAGAAGGCTAAGAATGATTCTGGGGCCTTTACTGATTGGGGTCTTGAATGGGAAACGGCAGTTGTAACGTTAAACTCACACTAAAGTAACTGTAACATAGGGATTCAGAGCTAGAGTGCTGTTACCTTACCTTGGTTTGGTTGTTTTGGCAGTTTTTTGTAGTTCAGAGACATTTTGGGAGTTTTAGAAATGCTGGCCATTTGGATAAACTACTTCAGAGAATTGTTTTACAGAACTGCATGATTCAAAAAAGTTTGAAGTTGTGTAAATCATGCTGTTTGTATTCTTGTGCAGCTTGTAGCTGTCCATTTACCAAATCAATTCTGTACGTTCACTTTATCTGAGAGAGCTGCTGAATAAACATCTCGTCTTATTTGATGGTGAGAGCAAAGGCTGTTGAAATTAATAGATTTCCTTTGACTTCAGAATATTTTGAACCAAGCCCTAACGTGTATGCATTTTTAAGCCATCAGAGATAGCCTTTTAAAAACAAGCTTGTCGCTTTGACACATTGAGCCTCAAAATGAGGATTGCTTTTTGCATCTAAAATTTCTCTGTAGGAGTGAGAACTTGCCACCAAATTGTTTTTTTAGCATGTTACAATAAAACTGCTTGGTTATAGCAGGAACACTTCAACATAACTTTTGTCAAGACAAACGTTAAAAAAAATCGTGAAAGGGTATGATGCTTTTAATTCTGCAGTTTAATTACTGCAAAATATTATTATCTTGCTGTTTGAGAGTGGTAGTGAAGAAGGCATTTTTATTTATTACAATTTCTGCTAATGTCTTAATCTCATTTTGAATTTGCATTTTATAGCTTAATTCCAGATCAACAGTAGATTATAGTTTTGTATAACTGTAATAAAGAGCAGACCCCTCACTACGGTGTATCTAGACTTTCACACTCTAAGATCTAAGGGAGCAAAAAGCTTAATTATTTATGTCAGACTGAAAAAAACCCCAGAACTCAGATGTTTGCTAGGTCAAAGCTCTGAAGACTATTTTCACTTCTTTCTTTTTCATGTTACTGTGAAATTTTTGTTATTTTAATTTTTCAGCCAATTGGGGAGTGGGGATTGCAGTGTTGTGATGTTGTCCTTCCATCCCTATGGTCATCTGCCAACTTTTGTAACTAGATCTTCAGCGTGTCTCCATTTCAGAGTGAAAGCTCCTTATGTCAGGAGCTTTGAGGATTTCTTCCCGGCTACTGTGCGTTTCCAGACACTTATGACAGCACTGAGTAAATTGCATTAATGGGCTCAGAGGAAAACAGTCTCCTAGTTTTAAAATCTACTCTAAAATATTCCACTGTTGGTGAGTGATTACTTGTCTCTACATAAAGAATGCAGGAAATTAAAATAAAACTGACAATCTAGTTTTTGATGCATTTCACCTAGATAAATAGGAAGACACTTAAAGAATGTTAGTTGTCTTTGAGAGATCTTGTTGTATGTGGCATGGCTTAAGATCTGAAGTCACATTTTCAGTTCATATATGTACAGCTGAGCACATGCATAGCCCATGGATCTTTTAAAACTGGTCCCCAGTAGTGTCACAATAGCTACAAGGAAGGAGGAGGTTCACATTAAAAACTGTATTGAGTGATAAAGCGTTGTCTCTGCTTTGGAACATGGAGCATTTTGATACTAGATGATTCTACCATTCCTAATGCTTAAATCTGTTAGATTAAATCTATTTTAAATGAGCATATGCAATCTAGTCTCTTTTTATTTAGAGTACACAGTAGTAGTTTCATAGTTACTGGTATGATCCAAGTTAGCTTTAAGAATCTCATTGATTTGAGTATTCTTTGGAATAGATTCTCAAGTTGCACCACTTTAAGTTTGATTTGACTCCCCCTTCTCTATATTGATTGAATTAATTCAACCTTTTTCTAGGATGCTTACTCTTTGGGGAGGGGGGAAAAGAGTCTGATGGTATGCAGTTCCTATTTAGAGATTAAAAATAACCTTTTCAGCTCCATCCTGCATCATTATGTAAAGGATCATGAAAGGCAGAGGTCACTTGTGAGCAGTAATGAGCAAATAACTTAGGAAGTAAGAGAGGGATTTGTTTAAAAATACTTCTGTGTAATCTAGAAGAATATTTTTCAGGCAGTTTACTAACTTATTATGATACACTTCATTTGGTTAACAGCAAAAGGTACTTTTTTCTTTTCTATAACGTATTACAACTTGTAATTAAGGAAACATGGATCATTCCATTAACTATGAAAGCACTTCTTCCCACTATCCTCTGCTCTTCAGCCCAGGTACCCTCGTACCTTGCTCAGACTGTTCCCTTAGATGGACTCAAGCATCTGCTTTGGTCTCTGTCTGTGTGCGACACTTTACTCTCTGGCAAGAGTACCACACCTCTGCTGTCCCTGGAGGAAAAAAAAGCTCCTTGTGTTTTTTTTGGTTTGGTTCCCCCCCACAATTCTGTCTCTTTCTAGGGCAGGATTGTGTGCAGTGTATCTCTCTTACTGGCTCTCTCACACCTTTGCCAGGCAACATTAAAGATAACATCTCATCTTTTTATTTCCCTGCAGAACACTTACATTCAAAGTGCTTGTTTGTATAAGAATGAGCTAACCTGATGAAGGTGCATTCATTTCTTTTTCACAAGTCTTTCTCTATTTATAGGTTAACCTTTTTTGTTCAGACATCCTTGAATCAGTATGGGTGCGCAGCAAACCTCCACTAGTTTGTGTGTATCATGATGGTAAATACAGCATATACAGCAGGAACTGTGATCCTTTTCTGTCTGAGTGTGAATTCAAAGATTCCTGGTAGGTGACTTGCCAAGGTTAAGCAAGCTCCGTCAGTCCCAGTTTAGAAATAAAATACTTTCTTCCATGCTATTAAAAGCAATCTGTTGGAAACAGGTCTTTCAGGTAGGTTACTAGAAAGATAATGTCTCTACATTGTTGTAGCTGAACACAGGTTATAGGTTATGCTTATTTTAGAAGTAAAAACTTGTCACAGTTGTCAGAACTGACTCTCAATTGGATGTATTCATAACCCGACCGTGCTGCTGCTGTTCCTGTTGCGTGACCCGGTGGGCCCTGCAATAAGCTGTGCCCTGTACCTGGCCGTTCCGTCGGGGCGGCAGAGGCTGCCCACAGAGTGGTCAGCACTGCTCGTCTCTTTCCTTCAGCAGGCCTGAGACAACCGTGCTCTGACTGGGAGTAGGGCTGGGCAATAATAACAAATCAAGAGATGCGAGCTAGAAAAAGGTCCCTGGGGAGGACCTGGGCTAGAGAATAAAGTGACTCTGGGGTGATTTCTGCAGTATAGAAGTCAAAAAGAGAAACGACGTGTGGCTGCCAGGGCCCGTGGCATTGCAGTGTTGCATCTCGGTGCTCTGTCAGTGTGTGCCCCTCTCCTTCCAGCTCCCTCCCCGCAGCAACAGCCCTTCGTTTATTGCTCTCGGAGATGCATTCCTGTCTCTCCCAAGTGACCCATTCGCCCAGTGAGAGAACTGCTCACCTAAAGTGTAGTCCGAGGAACAGCTGCAGTTTAGTTTGGAGGACTGGGGCTTCCTCCGTAGCCTGGTCTTAGGTTTTCTTGCATCAGAATGGGAACTTCTCATGGTGCTGCACTGGGGACCTACAAAGCAGGAGCAAGTCTGCTGCTCCCATGGGTTATCATACAACTCACAGCTAGTGCTCTGGGTAACGTATTCCCCCAGATGAGATGCTGTGCCTCTCATCTGTCACTTGATGTGGTGGGAAGAAAAGCTGAGACTGTCCAATTTCATTGGACCTGTATTTGCCCTTCGGAAAGGAGGTGGTTCTAGTAGGAGCAAAGGAAAGGATTGCATCTTATGTAAAATATTTTGGAAAGCTACTTCTAATTTTGACCTGCTGGTGTTTTGGTATTCAGTGAAATGGTGGTTTGGAGATGGGTGACTTAAGAGACGTGAAGCAATTGTGAAACAATTTTGAATTACTACATACAAGCTTAAGGTGGACTACAGTTTAACTTTATTGGCACAGGACACTGCTTGTAAAAGTCAAAATCCTAGAGTAAGTTTAAATACAGAGTACAGTAATGATCCCTTCTGTCTTTGAAGAATTCAGTTTAAATCAGGATTTGACAAATAGACTGCATGTGTCTTTGTAACAAGATTTGACATCATTAGACAAGTACATGTTTCAGCTGTGATGATAAAAATCACATCATCCATAATCTTGTCAAGAAAAGAGTTACTTCAGTGATCAGTTAGCAGAAATTTTTGTGAGAGTTCGTTGGTCTCATTACTTTGTTTTCCGTATGGCCAAACTACTAATTGTCCATAGAATACTCTAAAGGTGACCATAAATCTTTGCCATAAACTCGTGTATGTGTGCTAAGAAGTTGACTGCTTGAAAGTCATGGACCTTGAGTGTTGGTGCTTTCTATTTAAACTCAAAAGAGTATTCTCAAAAGAGCAGAATAGTTTTTATAACAAGACAAACAGTAGTTCAACATTGTAGTTGTCTCCAATGCAGTTTGGAGCTTTATCGTCCACCTTCAGAATACAATGTGTTTTAGTAACTTTGGGCAGATATTTTTCTGTGATTATAAGCTGAATGAAAGCTCTATGAGTAGCTTTTTTTTTTTTTTTATTACCATATCATAGCCTGTAAATCATGTTGTGTTAGTAAGGGCTGGCGTTTCTCACAGGGAAATATTAGTCTTCTTGACATTCTTCCAAATTTGTTAAAAGTTTTTAGCCAGTGCAGTAGAGGAACAACTGCTAGACATTTGTGTATGTGCACAGAAGTCCTTAATTGCCTAACGGACGTACTTCAGTGTTATTCCCAGGAACTAAACATGTCTTGTACTCTGGTTGTATTCTTAGCTTGAGAAACAGATAACATGCAATATTCAGTGAGTCATTGTGCCCAGCACTGCTTTTCCTTCACAGTGGTTTTAAGGAGGATGAATGCTTTGCTTTCCCATCTCTGTGTCTAATTTTAGTAGGCCAGCGGGCAAGAGGACTTTCAGGCCACTTTCTCAGATGATGGCATCCAAAACATTAAAACTGTAAAATGACCTGCCAGTTTTAGTTCAATTTGGGGGGATTTTCTTAGTGAGTTCTGGTTCAGCAAAATATGTTGCAAGTAGGTATGGCTGAGTTTTACTACTGTGCTGTTGAACATTGTGTGTAAAACATCTCCTGCTTTCTGGCTAAGTACACAGGATCATGTTTTAGTGTTAATTTGTGGCACTTCAATAAATGGTCATGAGGGAGATTTGGTTGTCTTATTACAAAGCAGAATTTGGCCCCTAGTATATTGGCGACAGTCATAAAAGAACCATAATCTGTTCTTTTTATCCTTTTGTGTTAATGGACTGTTAAGGGTAAATTCTGTCTTGAAAGGAAATAAGATCTTGCAATTTAAGGTATCTGCTTTTATATTTTCTTACCAAGAGGGTGACTTGGCCAGAATATAATTGTATCTCTTTCTTTCTCTCTCTGATGTGTGTGTGCGCACGTGCACACACGCGCACAAATAAATGTTGGTAATTTTGCTTATACACATCTTGTCCAATCTTATGACCAAGTATGTTCCACGTCATAAGTCATGGCTGAATTTGACTTTACTGTAAATTTCTGCTATTTACAGCAGAAGAAAATTCCTCATGCTCTAGATAAAGCTATTTAAAATAAGTTTTGCAATCACCACAAGTGGCAACGTAAACCAACCTAAAGTTAGTGTGAGGAACTTTTGCCACACACGTAATTGCAGAAAAGAAATGAAAGCATTTAAAAATCAGTGATTTATAGTGTATGTGTTTTGAAAACTCATAGATTTGTTTGAGGCAACCTGCAAAAATAGCATTTGTTTTCTTGCAGACTTGGTTATAACAGTGCTGCACGCCTGAAGTCGTGTAGCAGTGTGTTTAGAAGCATTTTATTCCTGAGTTTTTTTCCTAATATTTCAGCCCATTGTTCTTGTGTGCTTAAACTGCACTTGAAAAACTTCTTAATATTTGGGATTTTCGTATGTGCTTGTGTATTCATAGAGAAAAAAAATTGAAATTTTGCATCAGTGTAGACATGAAAAATAGTTACTTATTTTAGAAACTGACAATTTAGATACTTGCCAACCCAAAGTGTCTTTGAAATTATGTCGTCTGTGTCATGAAGTGGTCATGAAACTGCAGCCATATGCTACAAAGTGATTATTGGACAATTGCTTTAAAAATGTTGAAAAATGAAAAAGCGGGAAAAGATTATTAAGGTAATTTCAGTTATTTCCCATTTGGTACCTGAAAGCATCTAATACAGTGTGTTTGATTTTAAATTTTTAATTAAAATATGGTTTAAAATTGCTATAAATTCAGAGAGCTTTGTGGAGATAAAAGTTTGCAGTATTGGTTGAATTCAGTGTTACCTATTTTCATGCCCAAAATTTCCCATACACAAATGAAAATAAGAAAATGAGGTAATGTAATCTCATTTTGAAAATCAATTCTGCAAATTATTTTTTGCCAGAAACAATTGAATTGTAATGAACAAAGTTTTATATTTACAATAACTTGATCAATCTTTTAAAATAATCATTACTTTTGGCTTGTTATTGAAAGCATTTCCATATTTACTTTTCTGCTGGTTTTATTTTTTCAGGATTTCTCTATAACAAAGTCTCTCATATATATATTTTTTTTTTTAACACAGATATTTATCCATTCCAGAACTAATATTTGCTACAACCAGAGACTGAAATGATATGACTGGATCTTTAAATAATTTGGCTTTGACAGCTCCATCGTTTTCTGAGAACTTGGAACGGAATTTGGGCTCTGCTTCTGCACTATCCTAGGTTATAATGCCATCCTTGCCTAATGAGGGAGGTATGCTAGTCTTGGATTTTTAATATAGCCTATTAATTATTCAGTATGCTTGTACCTCTAAGTTGGAACAAAGGAAATGTTTGTATTTTTAGTTTATTTGTATATATTATTTGAGAGATAAAGATGTTGATAGTTACAACATTATTTTTCAAAGATAACCATCGAACTGCTCCTCTGACTTTGAGTTCGGAACTACCCTATCAAAGCACAATTAAAAGAAAAGTCAGAAAGAAGAAGAATGGAGTCATCACTGCAAATGTTGCTGGCACAAAATATGAAATTGGTAGGAAGCTACATATTTTGTTTTCATCCTAATAGCTATTGACGTGAGTGAATTACTAACTAATGGGGTGAATTAATGGACTTTGCATCAAGCTGACAGTGAGACATTTCCAAAGGGTTTTCCTTTGTAAGAAATCTTTGTTCTTTTTTTGTAATACTGAGTTGATAGCTTTGAACACTGTGTTACTTTGAACACATTTGTTACTCAGGAAAGGGCCTTGAAATGCAGAGAAGGCTGTGGAAAACCCCTGTAATTATGAATTACGTATGTGTTTGGAAGTTTACTTAAAGCCTTGAAAAATGAACAGTGTAAATTTAATGTTAAATACTCTAATTATTATGCAGAGGTTTCTCAATGAAATCCACAAATGTTTTTTATTTTGGTGCTTGGGACTACTTCAGAAAAATCTTTTATCCTAGAAACGGAGTTATGCCCACCACATAATCTTTCTCTTTTTTTATATTTAAATAATGTACACAATTGCTTTTGTAACTACTGTACCTTGACTAAAGAGGCATTCTTGTTCCCTGTCTGCAGTGACACTTACAGTCATCACTGTTTTAAAATTAACGTATGTGGTAGCCAAGATTAAGTCTAAAAGCCATGCAAGTAGACTTTTACTAGATAATTGTGGAATTCCTTAAAGCTCTGACAGTTCCTGTCAGTGGCTGTGCTCTGATTCAAGCCTCAGTACCAGGTGCTGTAATGTTGTAATGACAGGCTAGCAACAGACTGATGGAAATATTGCAAGATAAATAGTAGCTTGCATGCTAACATAGTTCTCGGACAAAAGGTTGGAAGTGTTTAAAATCTTAATTGATTTTTTTAAATTTTGAAAATGAATCTATTTTAGAAATGCAAAATATTCCCTAAGTATGTGATTTCTCTGTAGTACGTGTAGTAATACGAGAAATGGGATTTGTGAAAACACGCGATGAAGATGAAACAGCTAATCTTATATGGAGTGATTCTGCTGTGCAACAAGAAAAGATTGCTGAACTTCGGAACTATCAGGTAGAGTGGTAGTTAGGATTTCTGACCAGTTTCAGTAAACTGCTTCACTCTGAAATGTTCAGTAATGTGTCATGTTTGGTCAGTTACATTTTTATGGGGAGAAAAAAAAACCCAAAACACCACCAACCAGACTGTGCTAAGGCTACACCAGTACGTGTTTTAAAATCTTACTCTCTTTTCCAGAGATATTTGTTCATACCACTTGGAATGTGGTGTTTAAATATTTGGGGCTGTTCTTTCATGCTTTTGTCTGCCAGTTGGGTGTTGTGAATGATCAGAGCTTGAAAGAAGATACAAAACATCATTTATCAGTTGCTCATAAGCTTTTAAGCACTAAGTTAACAAGCAGAGCTCTCCACAGTTTCTGTGAATAAGTAATTCCTTTCTTTACCATTACTTTGTGATAGCATTCTTTGTTCCTAGATAGCTTTGTAAGAGTGCAATAGTCTCCTTTCATGTCTGAAATGAAATCAATGGGCATACTCATGTTGGTGGATGAGAATACAACTTACAGCATCTTTAGTATTGCTAAGAATACATAGTATAATGTAAGATATTATCTTAAATAATTTATATGTTACACTAATTATGTTTGCCTGATTATGCAGTTGAACGTATTAAGTGATTGTTTTAGGTATGCCAGTAAAACTAAAAAGTACCAACTAACCTTTTTTTTTTTCCTTCTTCCTCAGAGAATCAACCATTTTCCAGGAATGGGAGAGATCTGCAGAAAGGATTTTCTGGCAAGAAACATGACTAAGTAATCTTTTTTTTTAATATTAAGAAGTTTTCCAGCCATAGTATTTAATGCAGTACAATACTGAATTATTGCTTGTAACATTTGTTTATTTTTACTAGGAGGCTATGAGAGGACCAAGAATAATTTCCAAAGTTACTTAATAACTTTGGCTTTGGTCCTGGATGTGTAGCATTGGAGTGGGCTACTGTATCTCTCCAGTTGACTCCAGCGGAACATGATGTGGGTTCAGTTCTCTGTCTATGCACTGCAGAATGTAGTAGAGTCTTAAATTATTGTGTAATACACTTAAGGCACATATCCTGTAATGGTAGAACAGAAAAAATAACTAGTATGTGGATGGATATTATATGTTTAAAATAATTAATGACTATGTTTTTGTGTATATCAACCTTAAAAAATGGGAAGCATTTTACTGTTTATATAAGAAATGTCAGAGAGGCTCATTTGTGTTATTATAAGTTCTCCTCACTCTACTGGAATAACTGGGTTCTGAGGAATTATCCTAGCTGAGAACCTGTGAGTAAGACCTGTAAGAAAACAATACTAAATAATGATTCAACGGTCTTGTAATAAGGAAAAGTTTAGGGATAAATGTGTGCGAATATTTTGATTCTTCTGATCTCAGTTAGTTTAAAGAGCAGTTTTTAATAGAGTTAATATTTTGGCCCCCAACATTACCTACACTGCATTTCCTGTTACCAGAACAGAATTTGTTTTCATATATTAATGTAATTAATGTGATGTCTCCTCTCTCTCTCTCTCTCTCTTTCTCCATTTCTTTTTCTGTTTTGTACCTACAGCACATAGCATGTAGAATGTATTGTAACTATTATGATGCAAATATTACGTGCATTGCTATGGTGTCTACATGTCCTACGTGTGGGCCAAAACTCCCTTGTGTCAATACATGCTACACAAGCACTTTTCACTGCCCCTTCCAGATTTAAACTCTAAGTAAAATCATAGAGATAGCACATGGAGGCAAACAGCTATTTGGAGAGGTCCTGGAAACAGTGAAACAACACTGGTCAGCTTGGTAGGGAGTGGTATCCCTGTGTATTGTGACAGTTCTGTGATTTTCTTTTTTAAATAAACGTGCAAAATGGACAAAAGGCACACATTGTTTTCAAACACAGTCTGGTTATACCTCTCTTAAACTATGGAATTCCGAGTTTGAAACACAGCTTAAAGGTACTTGATGCAGAGATTTCACATACTATAGATGAGATGGGAGTAATTTCTCTGATATGATAACTCTGGGTCGAATATGTCTATGTTGTGACTTCATTTAATATTAGTAGATATAGCAGGGTTTTAATCAGTCTGATTTTCACAGTACTAGCCTCACAATTCAATACTTAGTGTTCATAATTTATGAAAATCAAAATGATATGCCTTGAGACTGCTTGTGAAACAGACATACGTGTGTGAAATCACAAGTCAGTTGGGATACATGGTTGGGCGGGCTCTTGTCTGTGGAGTGGGGGATTTTGTTCCATACAGCTGCTGTTCTGTCTTAAAAGTTGTTTGAACAGGATAGTGCAGAAACACTAATTCTGTTCTCTGTATCTCTCTCTCTCTTGCTTTTCTGCTGCATGCAGTCTTTTCTGTTCCCATTACTGACTCGTACAGAATAGCTGTGGGTTTTATACCATTGGGGGTTCATGAAACAACAGCTGAGAATTGGTGGAGAAGAGACTTTTCTTTTTCTTCCACCTTTGTTGTTATGCTGGTCTCGCCCTTCCTTTTTATGCAGGCTGTTGGGAATGAAGCGAAAGAAAAAATCTTTGGACTCTGAGAGGCAAATGCTCATCAGGAGGAACTGCACTTCAGGAATTCCTCTTACAGCCAATATCCAGGCACTCTGGATCACGGGACGATGTGGTTTTCACATGCAGAAGGGTGGAAGGGAGCGGTATAATATGTAGCATGTGTGTGATATGAAAGAAGACAACCCAGCACAGAAAGTCTAGGGACACAGAGTAAACGAGGAGATAGAAACAGGAATGTAATTGAGAACAAAAGGAGACACGAGCATCGTTTTCAAGGGGAATAATCAGAACACAGAAAAGAGATGAAAAGAGAAAAAAAAAAACAAACATGCCATTGCAGGGCCAACTGGATCTTAATTTCTGTAAATTGTCTCTTAGATGAGATCCCCTTATGTGAAGGGTGAGTGTAGTTACAGAATGAATACAATAAGTGGGGGAGAAGGTGTACGGAATGAATGGGAAGGGGAACACGCCCATGTATGAGATGGTATTTCTTGCAGCACCTTTCTTGTTTATGTTAAAAGGTTCGTGAACTGATCACGGACCAAGAATCATTCTCATCTATACATACCCACTAACCTAACTTTCATACTTGACAAGTCAGAGGATCTTGAAACCTAGGGAGCGGAATGTGCATGATTAGACTGAGAAGTCATGTCTTTAGTAACCTACGTTTTGTTCAACACTTTTGATTCTTTGGCACAGAAAGCACTCTGAGAAACAGGAGCACAGTCTGACCACATCCGTTAGCTAAAATAGTGCTCAGAAGAGCAATAATTTGCTGTTTAATTCTCAGACCTCCTGGTAAGGACTGCAAAGGCTAAAGGATAGAGCAGCACAGTGAAAAAGTGTTTACCCGCAGTAGTGGATAGCAGATGTGCTGGAAAATAGGGCTACTGTAATGGAATAGGCCTTGATTCTGCAAGCTACTTGATGATGATCCTAAGCCATTTCTGAATAGGGCCAAGCAGGGAAAGAACAGAGATGAATTCTTTTGTTGAAAGTTTTCATGAGCACTAGAACTTGTAAACAATGGTTAAGTATTCTGCTTCATATTGTTAAGTGTTTGCAGTCTACCCAGTTACGCATAAGATAGAGAAAGGCATGTAGAACTGCTGTACTTGCCGTCACAAAGTAATATTAATATATCTAAAATACCATTCATTGAGTAGGGAGTATGTGTATTGAAACCTGTAAGTTAAATAGCAAGTCTATCATGTAGCACTTCAGGATGCATATGCTAAATAATTTGGAGAGGGATGGAAAATAATACAGAAATTGCTTTTTGCCTAAAAAGAATATAATTTCTGCCTAGATAAGCTATTCAGTTAGCAAGGTAATAACATTTGTAAATATATAGCAGATGGAATGCAGTTTAAAAATATGCATGAATTATGAATTCTAATATCTATTTATGGTTTTTAAGACTTTTTCTGAATACTTGGTGGCTTTCATCAAACCAGATTTGCAAAAATAATAGCTGCAATGAAGCTGCAGAAGCACTGAACCTCATGCAGTACTTCAAGACTACTATAGCTATTGTGGTTTCTGCAGAGTGTTTGTTGGGTGCCTGGCTAAACAATTTGGTGACAGCGTATCTATTATACCAGTAGGGCTTGGCTACAGTCCTAGCCTTACAGATGTGGTTGGCAGATCTGTTTTTTCCATTAGTATTTGAGCTACTTAAAGAAAAAGTCCCTTATGCTGCATCAGGAGTAGGCTCATAGTAGAAATGAAAAACTGAAATGATATTGTAAGTCTCTTTTACATTTAAGTTATCCTGATGCTATTGCTTTTCATTGCAAAATGAGAAGTATACCTAAGTCTGTAATTAATTAGAGTATTAGAATTCATCATCATAGTGCGATTTTTAAAAAAAATCAAAGTTGGGGAACTTCCTATGTCACTTAATTCTTTCAACCAGTCACTTTCTGTTGGTCTGGGGTTATTTGTACTTTAGAATTGTCCACCCTAATTTACAGAGTAGTTCTGAGTTACCCGAACTAATTTCATATGAGGTTGTATGAAGTTTCAGGTATTCTGATTCCTGAAACAAGCTAGCTGCGCCAGTATTTAACTCAGCAAAGACTAAATTTATTCTGCTGGGAGCTATGGTATACCAGTCTGCACAGTACCACCAAGTCCACATTGCTCCTTTAACTTGTCTGTTAACCAGTATTAAAGCTACTTTGTTTAAAGCTAACCCATGTGTATCTAGCCCATACTGCCAGTCTGGTGTGTGTATAATCTTCCTATCTGCCAGATACACAGCTTTGGGTGATGGAAATTTCTACTGGCTGAATTTTCTACCATTTTTCTTCTTCTATTTCTCTTTTCTGCACAGACAGCAGAGCTATAAAATGAGATACGTTCACTTCTTCCACTGCCACAGCTATTAAAGCAGGGATATCAAGGCTTTGCTGCATCCTTTAACCAGATTCAGTTTCAGAGATTGTTCCCTGCGATGTCTTAACCTTATTTTTGGTTTTGCTCTTCTATTGCAGAATGATCAAGAGTCAGCCTCAGGAGTATAGTTTTATTCCTCGAACATGGATCTTTCCTGCAGAATACACACAGTTTCAGAACTATGTAAAAGAACTGAAGAAGAAACGTAGACAGAAAACTTTCATAGTCAAACCAGCTAACGGTGCAATGGGACATGGGTAAGTTGCATGTTGACTTCAGTCTTCTTACCCATTAAAGGTGAAATCCAATGCTGTTTACAACATTAACAGCAGCTGTGTCTTAGTAAGAAGATTGTATTTCAACTTGTATGGGGCATAAATGGCAGAGTTTTGGTGGCTGGGGGCTGCAGGGGTGTCATGTGTGGAGAAGGTCAGGATTTTCTACAGCTCTGAGACCAGCCCAGCCACCCCATTGCGTGCCAAAACTGCAGCCAGTCAGAGAAGCAAAAACATATTTAAGAGTGGCAGCCACAAGGTGTAGGAGAAACAGGAGATGCCGTTGGGGATGCGGCTGGAGGCACACTCTTGAAAGGAAGTGACACCCATGCTGGAGAAGGGACAGCCCTGAAGAGACTGTGACCTGCAGTTGAGTTGAAACAGTTTTGTCTGTGACAGGGCTGCACAGTAAAAACAATGAGATAAATATTGCAATTTCATTCTTAACTCTGTTCTTGTTTTTTAGATATTTCAATTTTAGCTTTTATTGCTTTTAATATCTATTTGGATTATACAGTATAGTAAAGCTCTTAGTTATAAAAAAAATCAGAATTACTGTAAAAGTAAAGCCACCAAACTTTTCCATTTCCTTATTTTTCATTCCTCTTGATAAGGCCAAAGATAAGCTGAAGGGAGAGGTAGCAGCATAATTCAGAGAAATGTCTGGAAGGTACTTCACTATGTTAGCAGTATTTAGCACCAGAACACTGAAATGTATCATAAATAATAGAGTAAGATTAAGGCAATGAAGCTATGGGAATTCGAGGTTAATAATTATACGCTGAAGAATAGCTATTACAGTTATTTAAAAGTCTGTGTGGTTGGGGACTGCCAGTTTATAGTCTGTGTATAAACCATTTTTCATTCGGATGTGGGAAAACTGGAATACAGAAATACTGAGCTTAATCTATGCCATCCTTAGTCGTACTGATCAGTGTCCTGCTTTGCAAACGTCATCACTGAGTCAGGTTAGCACTGAAAGTTCTTTACAACCTGTACCTCAGGCAGAAGTTGTGACAAAGACTGGAAGCCTATTTTTAGAGCTGCATGGGGAATAATCACAGAAGCTGGAGACTGGTCGTTCTGCCAAGCAATTTCTAAGTGTACAGGGAACCCATTATTACAAATCATTGAATCAAAGGAAGCAGAAAGTTATTTTGAAATGGCTCATTGCCTTTTTTTCGTTCAGTGAAGCACCATAAGGGACAGGAAACCAAAAGCCACGTAGAACTTTTTCTCTACCCTGCAAATCAGATATGTAAGTCTCTTTCTCCAGGTAGACTTTAACCTGACTACCTTGCTGGGTCACCCTGAAAATCTATTATGAAGAGTAATGTCAAAGTTCCGCGTTTTCAAAAGAACTTTTGTTTTTACCAGGATTTCTTTAATAAGAAATGGAGAAAAGTTACAAGCTCAGGATCACTTGATTGTTCAGGAATATCTTGACAAACCATTTCTTATGGAAGGCTACAAGTTTGATTTACGTGTGTATATTCTTGTAACCTCCTGTGATCCATTAAAAGTATTTTTATATCACGATGGACTGGTGAGAATGGGCACAGAAAAGTATCATCCCCCCAGTGACTCAAATTTGGTAAGTTGGAGTTCATTCCAATTTATTGCTTATGCATGTAGACTTTTACCCGTGTTGTGTTTGGAGCAGGTAAAATAAAGTAAGTTGTGACATGAGATTTAATTTGGTATTCATCTGGCTGAACTTCTGCATTGTCATTGAAGAGAAAAAAATTAAAATGAAAGATATATAGCTCATGCTTTTCTATCAAAATCACAAGTATAGCCATGTTATTGTTTATGTATAAAAATGTTATATAACTTTGCATGTACATATGCTAAATAGTTTAAATATTTCCTAAAAGAAAGCAATAGATGTCAATTACTGACATTCAACTCAGAAAAAATGAAGTAAAGCAAATCACTTCAAGAACAGTTACATTGCTTTTAGATTTATCAGAGACTAAGTTTCGGTTAGGTGGGAGAGGTGAGGTTTATCTCTTGCTAGAACCTTGTTTAACGTCCCTCAAGTTTAGAGCTTCTGCTGAGGATCCTGCAATGTTTCAGCCATTGTGTTGGGAACCTATGCGGAAAACAGAGAAGCAGCAATACAAAGACCAGCGCATGAGAGTGGTCACTGCAATCCCCGAACGTAAGGGCATCTGCTGGTGGTGCTGTTTCTCAGTGACTGCTTCAGCAGGGAAAGGAGTATGTACTTTACAAATTTAGGATGATGCAGCAGGGCTGCCTAGAAACTTGCAGAGAACCAAGAAATGGTAGGGGACATGCTAAAGCTTTTGGACACTTCAATCCTCCTGTTCACTGTGTAGCATCTTCCCCTGTTGAGAGGTGTAACCTCTTCTGGCACAGGGCAAAATGCAGATGTCTGTTAAGAAAGAACTAGGTTTGAAGCATTTGGAGGCACCAGTAGATTTGAGTTTCTTATACCTCCCTCTGCACTCCATTACTACTGTGTCTTTCCTTTTCCATACCACATACTTTTAGAACTGCTTCAGTGTAATTATGCAATAGACAATGCATGGAGAGCCTTTTTCGCCACTTGTCACTTAAAATTGTGACAGTCTCTTAGTGCTCCTTTGAAGAATGTAGGTATAATTTGGAGCCCAGTACAAATGGTATAATTGGAAGAGTTCCAATATTATATTTGGAATAGTTTACTTTTAATATTTTTCTATTCTTACTAATCTCAGCATTAGCAGCACTGAAATTTGCTCTGCGTGGATAAACAGAACAGGCAGTTGTTTCTGTGTTCTCACAACTGTTCATGTTGCAGTTTGTCTACTGTATGAAATAACCTGGCTTATCACTGATGACGTTCTTTGGATGACATTGTTCCACAGTGACATTGTTCCAGATAACTTCAGACTGAAGACTAGTTCAGATGTTTAACAAATGTTCTAAAAACACTTCCATTTTGTAGTCTGAAAAATAATTGCTTTTGTCTGAAATAATTTTAATTTCATGGAAAGATGACATAACGACTCAACAACAATAGGTTTCAGAATGATTCTCAAAGCAGTAATTGGAAGCTATGGGAGAAATTAATTACTTGTAGTGCTAATACAATATATTGCTAACTAGCCTGCAATTAAGTTGATTGTTTTTGTTAATTTCATTAAGTTTTTTTTTTTTTTAAATGTAAGTAAGTGCAGTGTGATAAATGACAGCAGAGGCTTGTGTTATCTATTGGCTATCTTATCAAAAGGGAATTGGAACAGAAGGCTTATGGTCAGCTAGAACATCAGCTATACTCAAGTGAACAATGAAACATGACGGAGAACTTGCTGTGATGAGGACAGTCATCATGGTAGTGTAGGTGGAAAGCTGAGTTAATATCTGTACTGGGAGATAATGTAAACATACAAATCGTGATTTATAAATTAACCTTGGAAAGGTAATTTTTTTTTTTTAAATGCAACTGATAACATGTATCTGTTGCTGGTGACATATTGCTCCATAAAGGAACTAGAGCACTCGCTCATTTATGCAATGTATATCTTGAAATTTACCTCCCTCTGAGGTATGGCTACCAGCCAGTTGAAAATGAGCAATTTTGGCAGATATCAACATGGCAGATGAGTTTATATGTAAAAGATATTTTAAAGTATTGCTATCATGAGAACATTTCTCATAAATAAACTACAGTGAAAACTGAAATGTGGGGTTGTCTATGAAACAGATGCCAGAGTGTTTTTGAGCACTTTTAAAGTAGCACTTCAAATACCATCTTTATTGTTTGCTTCTTGTGGAATGTAATCATTCTGTAAGTTACGATAATTGCTCTTCACTTTTTCAGGTAGTTGTTTACATACAGACCTGTAAAAATGGCAGCTATATTGCCTAAGCAGATGTTGAGTGGTAAATCGGTTGACTCCAACTGGCTTAAATATGACCATAGGTTTTATTATAAGCAGGCTAGAACGTTCAGTAGATGAAATCTCGAAGATTCATAAATGCTGAATCTGCACATAGTGTTATTTGCAAATGTGAACTGTTTGGCTATGTCATTATTGATTTAACATATTTTTTTTCTTTCAATCATTTTGAATTGACAATTCTAGAGTTGTATTTAAGGGGTTTTTAATGTCTTTTCTCCCTTTTTTAGAGTCAATTGTATATGCATCTGACTAACTACTCTGTCAATAAACATAATGAACACTTTGAACGGGATGAAACGGAAGACAAAGGAAGCAAACGCTCCATAAAATGGTTTACTGAGTTTCTAGAAACAAATAATCTTGATGTCTCCAAATTCTGGAGTGATATTTCAGTAAGATAAAACTAATACACTTTTCTTCGTTTTATGTATGTATATTCTTAAAAAATCAATTGCTTCTGCCATCCCCTTTACTGGAATCCAGAGTGATTTTTGAAACTTTATTTATCCAAATTCTCAGCGATGCATGCTACAAAGGACATACTACAAATGATGATTATGGTTTTTGAAAGGCTAAATTCAGAGTTTGATAATAAATTTAATGTTAAACTTTTTCTGAGGGACAAAAGCCCTTTCAAACTGCAATTCATGTAATTAATATGATACAAAGGAACCACGCCATTTAAATTCTTGGAGAATTTTCTACAGTACAAAGTGAATTTTATGTGTGAATATTTACAAAATTTTAGTCAGCGTTGCATGTATCTGTGGACTGGAACCTGTGCCATTGAAGGCAGTGATTACGTTACAGGTGTCTTTAGGTGAGGAATAGCCCTAAGATTGTTAGAGTTTAGGCATCATCTGTACACATGATTCTGAGAATATTTATTGAAAATTATATTGAAAAATGAAATGGGTGAAGATTTGCTATACTGTACTTTGTTCCCAATATACATTTAGCAATTTAGTTATCACATATCTAAAGGTATGCATGTACCATGGAAAGTAGAACAATATTCTCCAGTGCTATATATAAAAACCCATATATGCTACTCCTTAGGAATAGTTTATTTATTATAGACCATTTATTTGGTATTTTAAATCTTTTTTAGTAGATACTTTAACTAAATGTAAAAGATTAAAGTATGAAACACATTAGTTCAATATATCTTCTCTCCTGATGAATTTTTCTGAAAAAAATCCCTACAGGAGTTAGTAGTGAAGACTCTCATAGTTGCAGAGCCACATGTTCTTCATGCTTATCGCATGTGCAGGCCAGGGCAAGCACCTGGAAGTGACAGTGTCTGCTTTGAAGTCCTGGGATTTGATATTCTGCTGGACAGAAAACTAAAACCATGGCTCCTAGAGGTAAACCTCTTTAAACAAACGTAAAGTAAATTTTTAAGAGTAAAGTTAACTAAGCCCCCTGCTGAATCAGTATCGATGTAAGAAAACTTTCAAAGAAAATCGGTGCATTGCAGGAAGTACTGTTGTTGAGTACATAGATAGTGCTTTTTCTGCAGCGTCCGTATGGAAACACTGCCTTGCAGTGATTTTTTGGAGACTCTGGTAAAGGTAATTGTCTTCCTGGAGGAGTGCTGCATTTCAGATGTTTTCGAAAGTTTTAATGAAAAATGTGATGTTAATCCAGTCATTATTGTAGCTGAAGGACCTTCTTTATAGCAATTGGGTGCTACATAGGTTTCCTTCATGAGTAAGGCTCTGTGTATGGCTCTGGCAACTTTTGTGAATGTATGGTCTTAATTTTCTTTTTTTGGGGATATGTGTTCTTTTCCTCTCCTGTGGGTTTTAAAAGCACCCACATAAACAGCGGAAACTAATTCAGTATACATGAAATGCTGTCAAACAATTGGCATGAACGGACTGGAAGACATGTTTCTCCTCTGACATGTTACTGGTACAGTTAAACTTAAGTGGTGCTTGAACCCATTTGCAACCAGGAATGTTTGAGGTTTGTCTATTCTGTTTCTTTAATTACACTATTAATAACATATGTATGGGCTTCACTTGTCTTTTTTCAGATTGTCTTATATCATCATGCTAACTGGTTGGGAGGCTGTACAGCTGGAGTTAAAAAGCAAAATGTATTAAAAATCTGTCTGTTTCGCTACTGATCAGCAAAATGTACACAATTAATTTACTGAATTATAACCTTGTTCTCAGACCATTAATACTGTCAACAGTTGTTTTGTTGTGCTTATTTCTCTCAAGGGTTCAGTATAATTTTGATTAGAAAGATATAAATTCCTTCACTGTTGCCATGCAGACATAGGCATATTTGCTGGCTTTGATGTGCTAGCCAAAAGCAGCACATGACATGAACTTAGTCTGTACTGCATTAACATCTTCTCTTTATCGATCAAAGCCTACTATCCCTTTGATTCAGCTCTACGCTTCCAGATTATCTTCTGTAGGTTGCCTGTAGTTTGCACATAAGTGTATGGAGTTGTTCAAGTACAGACTGAAGTTGGTCTGTGTATGCATTTCATCCAGCCTTGTAGCAAATGGTGACAGACCTCTGCTATGAGAGATGGTGAATCAACCTGTGTAGTGAATCCGTTCTGAAGGACACCCCTCTATCTCTGTGGATGTTTACATGCAGTATGGAGATTTTAGGGGGTTTGATTCATCATTTATGATAATGGGTCTCAGAGAGGAGAATCTTACTATGCCAGAGTCCTTGTTTGTGAGGGAGGGATCTCATAAAGTAGTAAATGCTGCTCTGGTATTTTGTGTTGCTGGAGAATACTTCAGGACTTGGAGTTGTGTACCTCGTTATGATTTCTTTAAATACAGAAGTCTAATTATTTCCTCTTCTGCTTTTGGAGATACAGGTATCCTTCAACTTATTTTGCCAGACATTGAACTAAACTAACAGAAATTCCGAACTTTGAAACTTAGTAATTTAGTTTCTATCCTCATTTTTACTGTGCTTGTTCGTGTTTTTGCAGTGCTCTCAAAACGAACACACAGTATGTATATGTATGCACACTGTATGTATACTATATGTAGTGTTGTAAAGATAAAATATGCCCTATGCATAATTATATATATACAGTGTGTTTATATATCTATATATATTTTTTTTTTCTTAAACTAGTTCTGGCTTCTTCCCTAGCTTTCCTCTCTTATCTTTTTCTACCATTTCCCTCTTGCCAAACCCCCCTTAGGGGAGTGAATCATTCTTTCTAACAGTGGTAACAAGTACTAATCACAAGGCTCCAAATGTTCCCGATGTTATGGGAAAATTGCCAAAATAGGATTAAGATGGTAAATCTAGTTTCACGTTTCCATAGCGCGTGTAGCTTTTCTGTTATAAAGATAGCTTAATAAACTATTATAAGAAATAAATTGTGCAACATTATAATGACTCTGCTTTCCTGAGATGACTTGTTTATATTGCCCTGGTGCGCTGTAGCTTTCCTGCTCCTTGATGCTACTGAACTTCCGGAACCTTCTACCGAAGTGAGGGCTGTGGGAAATGCGTGATTGCCATCTTGTGGCACCAAATGTTTCTGGCAAGCATCTGTGCAGTCCCAGCAGCCTCCATCCTTTACGAGTGGCAACAACTACCCAGATCTCCCATCTGCTCCCAGAAAATCCAGTTTTACTCTTTTTGTCTAAAACTTCCAAGCTACGTTATTTTATGTACATAGGAAAATTGTACACTTGAAGTTCTTGGATGGACTCCAGCATTGTTCAACCTCGTTATATTCAGTTGGGATCACAAAGTTGTGATCCTTGGAGAAAAAGATCCCATTTTAATAACTGCCTAAAGTGCAGGGTACACAACTTCCCTTGTGATTTATGTGGGTGAGTGAAACTCACCTTATATACAGGTCCACAAATTTATTATTTAGTGTAACTGAACCAGCAAAATCTATTCTAAACTTTGCTATCCATCCAGTTAAAAGGACTTTGGACATCTTAGGCCAAAGTAACCAATTATGGCAAATTCCTATTAATAAAGTAGTTAAAGCTCACATACACAAACTTTCTGGTGTCTACTCCTTTCTCTTGTGTTACGTTTACCCTTCCTGTGCCCCTGGAGACCCAAAGGCAGATAAGGGGCAGGAGAGGTCTGCTTCTTCAAAAAAAAGATGGGTAGGTGGTTATAGCAAGTTGTCAGTGCCTCGTATTCTTCACCAGGAAAAACACATTGTTGATGGTGACGGTTTCTTCTTCTTTGCTCTTAGCTTCACTTAGGGTTGTTTTTATTCATTTGCTGCCACTGTCCACTTACTGGCTGTTCATTCACTGGCCAGCAATTTTGCATTGTCTCCAAGTTTTATCATAAGTGGTTTGTTTTACGTTTCCTGGATTCTGCTCTGTGCACTCTTTGTTACCCATCAACCCAGCCTTATCTTGTCCACAAGGTTGCATTCTTGTAGTGAACACTACTTGGCCAGTGTGATCAGTGTATGTCTCAGAGTCTCTGGATTTTCAAGGCCTTCGCTATCATTGCTTGTAGCTTTGGGGGCCTTCATACAATCCTGGTTTTGCCAACAATCTTCAAGAGGTGCCTTTCTGATAAAACACTGATGTTATATTAACATAACCTAGTAATGTGTATGTCCTGTTCTCGGGTCATTGAACTTTAAATAATCGTCTCTTAGCAGGCAGATACATAGACAATGCTTTGGTAACCAGTTATGAATACCTATTGTGTGGTGCGTTATCAAGATTACTTTACAAAACTGCTGTCTTGCAGATTAGTCAGCAACCATATTTCTTGTCTGGAAACAAGGGATAGCCACATGAAAAATAAGGGATGGTACTTTCTTTTAAGGGATATTTTAAGAGAAAAGCAGTTTTCTTAAGGTAGTGTTTTTGCCCAAGACTTCTCAAGATTTCTCACCCGTGATCACATTTGACAATGCAAGACGCTTTGTTCCATATAGCAAGTATTTAGCCCCATGAATAAAATTATA
>VYZM01007095.1:50429-61482 GCA_013398915.1 Dromas ardeola | reverse complement strand
TCATACCAGATATCTCCATCCCATTTTGTGGAACTGTGCCACAAAGCTCAAGGCCATGTTTCAGACAACGTGAGAGCATCCCAGTGTTTTCAACTCCAGAGAATTCGTTGCAGTGGCAGCAGTGCTATTCAATGCTTGAAGGGGTCACAAAAACTGCCAAAATGATGACATCTGGTGGGCCAGCAGCAAGGTCCAGAACTGCTCCTCTGCAACTCTAGTGCATGGTTGTGCTGTCAGGACAGTGGGGGAACAAAGGGACTGGGGGAAATGGCAGTTAGCCAGAGCCCAGAACCCAGGATTTATGATGTGAAGCTACCTTTGTCTGTGGTTCCCAACAGGGAGACATGATCTAAACCTTGGGAGATAGTTCTGCGAGAGCAAAAAAGACCCACTACTCAACCTATGGAGCCTGTCCAGTCTCTCCTAGTCCTCAGGCAGAGGCAGAGGCAACATTTGCACAGGGCTGGCAGAGATTGTGCAGGGCCCAGTGGGTCCCTCCTGGGGCAGACACAACCCCTCGGGCCCCCTGGACCTATGTGTAGAGCACTAAATTGGGGCCATCACCTCCCTCCAACAACTTCAGCAAGCACCAGCCCAATTTCCAGATGTGTCCTGGTATTTCTGCTTCTAGACATCATTTGAGGCTTCTCATGAGGACTGTAGCTCAATCTCTGGCTGACGTGTTTGTGGGTTCAGAAACGGACGCAGCAACCATGGCACAGAGCCAGGGAACCTGCTTTCTGCAATGCTGCTCTGTGTTCTGGGACTGTGAGCACAGCCCTGCAGAGGCAGAGGCAGCTTCTTCTCCATCCCACACAAATTCCTCTGCTTTCATTACTTTTTTCTCCCAGTTCAATGACTGCAGGCCTTTGTCTTGTGGTCTGGCAGAGGCTGGTGCCACACACACCAGAGAGACGAAGAAATAGACTGGCTTTTCTCCCTGAGCCTGCTATGAAGAGTTCACACTGTGTTTTACTGGGGAGAGGGAGACAGGCAGAGGGCTGAAGTGTTTTGCTTGGCCTCGGGCTGTGTAAAACTCTGTTTCTTTAAACACATCAGTCCAAAGCTCTGGAAAGGAAGCGGTGACCTTGAGGAAAGGAGCCCTAAGGTTACAGTCTCCTGTTCAAAGATCAGGACCTTGAATTTCAAAATAATGGAAGCAGCTTTTTGGGCAGCCCTAAAAGCACAGCCAGCTCTCAGCCCCACACCTATGCCCAGACGTCCTGGACTTTCACAGGCCGGGTCAGGGATGACCTAGTCCAGGAGAGCAGAGGTTGCTGGCATACGAGCCTGGACTAGGATCAGGAAAGTCACCTGGAGATGCTGCTAATGAGCGCAAAGGACCAAGGTTTCCGGTGTTCACACCTGATCCTGCTGCTCCTTCCCACTCAGTGCAGCAGATCATTCCTGATCATTCCCTGTAAAATATAGACGTTAGCTGAAATGGACAATAAGAACAAGCAGGAAAGATAATTTCAAGTCTGCTCAGGTTTTGATCTGCCAAATGCTAATTTTTCCGTTCCATTTCAATAAAAGGTCACTTTCAAGAATGACATCAGAAAATGGTTTAACAAGGCTGAGCTAGGACCTTGTCTCTGAATAGAAATGGTGTGCTTTGATGCATTTCTTGCCTAACGCCTGATCTAAGAGATCTACCAGATCAAATTGCTATCGATGGAGAAAAATACTGTTACTTTCCTGATGACAGAGAGCCACAAGTATAACCAGCTCTTAAGTGAATACAAATATCCTTGGCAAAAATGGAATATTCCAAGATTGTTGCCAAACTACCTTCATGGTAGAAACACCACTGCCTAAAAGCGTGCCTCCTATACCTGCCAGACCAACGAGATCGCAGGTAACTGCTGTAATTTGCAATGCCATATATATGCGAGAATTTCAGTGGTCCGGTCTATATTTAGAGTCAATATACTCAAGCTTAACACTGGGGAACTATTTTTCCACAAACCAATGTTTGAAGCTTTTGAGAGCTGATGTAAGGAAACAATATCAATGTGGATGGGCTTCTTTCACACTGGTATGTGAAAAACTGTTAAGTAACATGGTAGGTGTTATCTCAGTGATCGCATCCATGGTAGCTTTGGGGAACATAGGAACTGCCAGGGACTGTGTTTGGCCAGCAACCCATTCTTACTTCTTCAAAGGCACATTTTTGAAGAGGCCTTCATCCTTCTCCACAAGCATATGTATAAGGCTCTTACACTCCTCACATTTCTCCACAGGAATTGACCGTGGCAATAAAATGACACCTGTGCACACAATCATGGATATTGCTAACCTGTCTTTTTGGTAACAGTGGTGACCTGTTCTGAGTTGCACTGAGTCTGAAATCACCAAAAGCCTAAGACATAAAGCAATTATTGATCCTGTGCTGCAATGAAAATGGAAACATGCCACATCAGTAATGTGAAGCAGGCAGCTTCACCTTTGGCTCATCCCATCTCATTTTTGGGAAATGGCGTGGCTAGGCAGTGAAACACAGTGAAAACCTGCTTTCTTCAGCATGTTCTCTGTGTTTATCAACCACCTGCTTGTACTGTGCCACCAGGAGAAGTCTGGGCGAAAGGTGCTGCTCTTGCTGCTTGTCACCTGTTCCCCTTCAGATCTCCCTTCCCTGCCCGCTGGCTTCTGCAAAGCATCACCTCCATCGGGTCAGTTGCACCAGCCTGCAAGGGAGACTGTGGTAGCAAGGGAAATTTACAGCTCTTGGCTTTAAATAAAAGAGCATTTAATGCCCATGGTGGCTGCTGGAGCTGCTAGTGGACTTCTGAGAAATGCCACCCATGCAGCTGTGACATGGACAACAGGTACACACAGGCAGAAGGTTCCTGCCACCCCCCGGACAAAAGGGTGATGTTGCAGTAATTGGCCAGGTGACAGCCTTGTGAGAACCTTTATAACCCAAAGCCACTTATCGTAGCTTTTTGTGAGGCTAAGGTAAGGCATGTCCCAGAACCTGGCACTGTTCCCCCATTACGCGTCAAGGAGGAGTTGCTGCCAGCTCTGTCCTTCAATCACTTGCAGCTTGATACAATTGCAGCTCCCCGTAAAGGGTCTCACTGTCCCCCAGACTGACGGGGTGCCAGAGAATACGCAGCCAGACCCATCTCAGTGGTCCACAGCGAAGGGACAAGAGACCACAAGGACAAGCTGCCATGATGGACATTCTCATCACATGCAAAGAAAAACCTCTGCCCCAGAGGGTGCTGCAGCCCTGGGTCAGGGCCCACAGGGAAAGGGGGTCTCCATTGTTCCTATGTCCTGGCTGTGGGGTGCCTGGGGGCAGCTGTTGGAACCCCCAGCCCAGCTCTGACTGTGCCTGTCCAGCTGTGGCTCACAATTCATTGCCTTTACTGTGGACGAGAGCGGCAGCACAAGCCACTCTCTGCCAGGCCGCCTCTCCTGCTGACTGCCCAGTTATTTTTTGTCTCACAATGACAGCTTTCTCTGCAGCGGCTCCCACGTCCGTGGCCGTGGGCTTGCAGCAAGTCAATGTGTCCCTGCATGCACTGCTGCACAGTGCAGGCCCAGTGCCTGGCTCTCGATGGCTCTACCTCCAGCTGCCAGTGGTGCTGTGGGCACTGAGGTAGGGCCCGGGGCTCTCCGCCTCTGGGCATAAGAAGCCAGCAAGTCCCTGGGGCACCCGGCCGTATACCATTGTTGTGCTACAGCCCCGCCACCAGCAGGGGAGTATTTCCTACCAGATTGGACACAGTCTTGCAGTTTGGACACCAGCTGCTGCATGGGGGAGGGCATCAGTTTAAGAGTCAGTCCATGGGATGAGATTCAGTGCCTTCAGCATCGGGCCTTGTGGTGGCGAAACAGGAGCCAGGAGACATTTATCCATGGGGTATGAATTCAATGAGTGCCAGACAATAAGGCTTTTTCTTTCCCCCCCCCCAGAGTCAGTGCACTCAACACCCTTTGGGAAGGTGTTTTCTGCATCTCTCCCTTTTTGATCAGTCTCTTTGGTTTGTCTGTTTCTGAAATCTGCAGGAAACACTGCAATCCCAATTATTAACATTCCTGAGTGGGTCTCCATATGAAGCATGGGAGGAGGGAGGTTAGAGGAAATGTGCTTATTTTGTCCTGCTAGCACTCATCAAAACTGGTTCCTTCCTGGGTTCCCCTGACTGCTTAGCTGGGAGACAGCCCTGCAGTCCAGAAAGGCAGAGGCGAGAGCGCCTGTGACGGGGGGGGACAGCAAAACATTTCTGAAGGTCCATGTGCAGAAATGAAACTCGTGCCTGCCCCTCTCTCAAGCAGGGAGAACAACGCAACGGGTTAAGCAGCAGGAGTCAAAGAAGAGGTGAAGTGACAACATGCCACCTGCTAGCCAGGTCAGCATATATGGAAAATGCAGGAGCACCTTGCTGCAAGCCAGCAGGGCTTTGCAGCTTCTCCTCGTTTTCTCTCCTACACGCTGCACACACAGAGACCCAAGGTGACAAACTCACATCAGTCCCAGGGGATGTGCCAGCTCCTGGCATGCGTCAGTCCTTTACTGGGCACTCCTCATGTTGTGCTTCTCCTCGCCTTGAGAGCTGATGGTGGAAGGGCCAAGGTCTCTCGGGATCTTCCTCCCTGAAGCGAGAGCTGCTAGCAGTGCTTTTCAGCAGCATGTTTTGAGCATGGGCTCCAGTGTTGCTGATGTGTGTGGGGAGCCCTCGTGCAGCCACCCTTGCAAAGCAAAAGGCATCACTGGAGCTTGCCCAGGCTACCGCACCCATCATTCCCTCTGATGTCAGGGCCACACTGTGACCATGTCTGAGCTGGAGAAGGCAATGATCGCCACCACTGATGCCTTCCACTAGTAATCAGGAAAGGAAGGAGACAAGCACAAGCTGAAGAATTCAAAACTGAAGGAGCTCATTAACAATGAGTTGACCCATTTCCCCGGTGTAATTGTTGCCCTCTGTGCAGCATGCCTGGCTGGGCTCAGGGAGCCATGTAGAGCAGCTTCTGGGCTCCACTAACTCCATCTCCCATGGGAAGCAAGCACAGGGGATTTTTTTATGCAGCAGAGTGTTAAACACTGTTCCAGCTCTGCAGGAGCAGCAGGTGGCAGGACAAGGGCAACAGCCTGCACTGGGGGCTGGTGTTTGCGTTGGATACTAGGGAAATATCCTTCCCTGGAAAGGGGGAACAGCCTTGTCCCAAGTGGCTCAAGTGCCCTTCCCAGCGGCACAGCTGTGGCTGTGATTCCCACTTCAGGAGGGCCACAGTTGCGCAGATGCTGCTCCAGGCACAGGGTGGTACCCCAGCACAGACAGGAAATAGCAACAAGCTATTTGGGATGTGTCTGAACAGAGATTCAGCCATGACAGCACCCAAGAAGAAGGGACATGTTACTGTCTGGGCCTTGTTCTGATCCTCTTCTGCTTTGGATGCCTGTTTCTTCAGGAGATCAAAGACTAGGAGGCTGTGAACAAAGTCATGGAGGCTCTGGACAGCGATGGGGATGCAGAGTGCAACTTCCGGGAGTTTGTAGCCTTCGTTGTGATGGTCACTGCTGCTTGCCATGAGTTCTTTGAGCATGAGTGAGCTGGTGAGAAGCTGGTGAGCACCTCCTGCTCGTGCCAGAGAGATGCAGAGCAGCATTGCTCCTCTGGGAAAAAGACTGGGTGCAATCAGGGGCTCCTTGGAACTAGTCTTAAGCAGCTTATTAAGTTCTGTGGCTTTGTGAACAAAAAACACCCACACAGCTCAGGAAAGTCTATTGGCCAGTGGCCACCTGGTTGGATGCGGTGTGCAAATGCCTTGTCTTAAGCTCCTTCCCTGCTGCTGCATGCAAGGGAGATGCACGGGCCTAGAGGCAGGTGGATGCTGCTACCCAAGCTTGCTTGCAAAGGGAAAAGGGAAATTCAAGGGCTGAAGTAGGAGGTGATGAAGAGGGGCTGGTTACAGATGCCTGGTTATGACCCACTGGCTCCCATTGATTCCTGTGGGCTCTGATCACCCTGTGCACAGTACTAACTCAGGCTGCACAGCCCCTGTCCTCCACCAGGGCTCAGCAGAACCCATGCATTTCTTGGCAAACTGAGACACTCTTGGCTTGAAAGGCAAAGGAATAACCATCTATCAGCACAGGCCTTTCTCTTGTTGATGAATCCTCCTGCTTTTAGCAGCCTGCAGAACTGGAATTGAAAGCGTATGAGGCTCCTGTACTGGGGACAGCTTCTGGGCCTGGGATGTGCCTCCTTGGCAAGGTCTCCAGGCTCCACGAGAAGAGAAGGCAGAATCCGCCCAGTGTGACCACAGTGCTTTAACATAAACTAGGCGCGGCCTCTAGAGTGTGTGGAAATGGTGAGAATAAAATGTTTTGGTCTCTGGGCCGCAATTAGTCTCTGGTGAAAATGCGTCCTTTTGTCCCAGGCTGCGTGCAGCTCCCTATCTACCCTACACCCTTGGGTTTCTTGTTGGGCATTGACCCTTCATCTCCTTCCTGGCATCACTGTGGCTGGCAAAACAGCTCAAGGCTTTTGCCACCACCATGCTCTGCCTGGCTGTCCAAACTGGCAAGTGTACCTGTGAGTCCAAAGGAGCACAATGCACCTCCACGGGACTGCTGCCATTCTAGATGTGTCTGCTGCTTCCAGGGTCATCCTGGGGCTTGCATTGGTGAGCCTTTGCAAAGCCAAAACTTAACCTAGGACAATTTCCCTGAAGCCTATGCTCTTGCCTTTTTCAGTCTGCACTTGCTCAGCAATACCTATGAGTTAGGCATTCATGGCTAGCAACATCTATAGCGACAAATTCACAACAAAGATGCCTGCAGATGTTGTTATCATTTTTACCTCATTCCACATTTCACAATGATTTCATGTGCAAAATTACATGTCTTCGGACAGGGGCTATCTTGCTATTCTCATCTGCCTCCCCCAAGCTGTGAAAGGGGACACTCAGGTAGAGACATGCACACAAGAAAGACAACATCTTCTACTCCATCTAGAATTAAAAAAGCAGTTCTGCCATCCTAGGGTAGTGCTCTTTTGTTGAGAACTTGTTTAGCATCCAAATTACTTCCACCACATTTTTAACATCCTCATCAGTTCTTGGTTCAGCTGTTTCCAACACTTGTACGGACCTGAAGCAGCGTGTGAAAACAATGAATGTGGACACTGTCTGTCCCAGTGTCCCCAAGGTTAGGCAGGGTAGACAGGACTCTCATGACGCTATCTTCATCCTGAACCTGAGTTCAGCAGAAGGATCTGATGCTTCAGCACAAGGGTCTGCCGGTGAGGCTGTCTGCCAGGTCTCCAAGTCCCGCCTGCCTTCTGCCTCACCGCACCAGCAGTGTTCACATGGATGAGGAATCCTTCCCCAAGACCAAGCCTTTCCAGCAGCTCTGCACAGCATCGCAGCAACAAAGCCCTGTAGGTGTAACATGCCGCTTGAACGCTGGCAGAGCCAGTGAGTCACAGAATAGGTTGTCCTGTCCCTCAGCGAGCAATGAGAGCAGGAGCAGGGAGTGACACAGTATGACAGCTTGTTTCTTGGCAGTAAGGCTGATCCTGACTTACCAACACCACTGCTGGGAATTCACAGAGGCTTCACGTGTCACAGGAGAAGTCGCAGCAGACTTGGTGCCTCTTAGCAGGGAAGAAGAGAGTGTGTCTTCCTTTGAGATGAGCACCCTGACTGCCAGTGGTGCAGTATGTGGTGCTCAGGCTACTGAGCCCTGGACACTCTTCCCCAGTCAGCAAGGAAAGCAGAGCTTTCCTGAAGTGTAATTCCTGAAACAGAGACTGCATGGTCACAGGCCTCAGCATCACCCAGTCTGCACTGCAGCTCTTCTGCTGTTGCATCCTGCTGCTCTCTGACACAGGCGGTGCCTCAGCTGAGAGCGCAGACTGTGGGGACGTCTGAACACTGGCATGATGGGAGAGAGAGGCAAAGCGGTTTGGGCAACATCCACCCAAGCACAGAGCATGAGGTGCCTCTGCTGACACCTCACCACTGCTGATCCCTCCTGCACGCTGTCCCCTCACACGCACAGGCACAGCCAGCCACCCACAGTACCCTGGGTCCCCATGCAATTCCCCTGTGTGCAGCCTAGAAAAAGGATTCTGCCGTGACAACAACGGGTTTAAGTAGTGCTGTGAGGGGCTCAGAAGCACGGTGAGACTTTCTTGGGGAAACAGAAAATCACTCAAGCCTTGGGGCTGACCAAGGAGCAGGTGTCAGAGCTTTGCAAGGAACACATCACAGCCGGCTCTGAAGGAGGCTCAAAATGCTTAAGCTAACCTTCCAGCAGCAACAGCCTAGATACTTAAAAGTGCCAGTCCTGACATAACTGGTTTTCAGCCTCTGGCAGGGACAGGTCACTCTTCAGGAAGGGAAAGTGATAGGCTAATGACATTATTAAATAATTTTTAGTTATGTCCCCATCCCAGTCAACAGAATCAGCCTGTTGGATACTTGAGAGGTGTGTGCTCTTACAACACTCACTGGCACTGGTTAGAGAGCTCAGAAAAATCCACATTTTTGTCATTAGTGCAGACTGGCGCATGAAAACCTGCAGAAAGGCTGGTTTGGTAACATGGAGCTCTAGGGTCTGTGCCGTGAGACCCTCGGGGTCCTTGGAGGCTCCCTGAGGATGAAATGGCAGCATTACCCTAGCAGCGCCTACCTGATGCTTGGACATATGTGGAATAATTACTAAATTGGCCAAAAATATAAAAGTACAACATTGTTCACACATTAAGGAAAAGTATAAAATCAAGAGGCTTCTGAGGCAGAAAACAGCTGCAGCTGGCATGAACGCAACATCTGCGATTCCCGGTACACTATTGCTTGCGAAGCTCCACGGGGGATGGAACGTAATGTAAACTTCTGTGGCCTTGCCCTCTGATGTATAGCAGATACGGGAACAAGCTGGTATTAAGGAACAGATTAAGCGGCCTACCTGCTACCCTGAGCCCACATCTTATCAAATTTTGATGAAATGCTGTCCTTTGTGCAAACTTTGCTCATCATAATGTCATTATAATACCAAAACATACCTCCATCCCAAAGGCTACCTGCCTACGTGAAGTGAGAGAATTTTACACCACTCATAGTAAAGACATTTATGACTAAAGTCACCCAAACTCCACCTTGCAGGTAAAAAATAGTATAAAAATAGCCCGAGAAAGGGGGGATATCAGGGAAGACACCATCAGGAACAAGTCAGGGAGAACTCCATCACAGACTGCCTTTGACTTCTGTGACCAGTTGACGGGCTGAGCCTTTCTCCCCACCCCCCCAGGGACGCCTGTGGGTAAGACTTAGACTATACCGAGTGCTTCTTCGGGAAACTTAGAAATTTCTCTAGAGGATCTCTTTTCTACATTTATAGCCAGGCTGTATTGTTTATAACTTTGTCACGTGTTTTGTATATGTAACAATACTTTTATTTGCACGTGCTTCTGCAGACAGTGTATTTATCACCAGCAATCCAAAGAACCTGTATATCTGTTGTTTGAATAAACTGCACCGTTTAAGTAGCTAGTCATTTTGTTTTCTCACTGAACACGACCAAGGACTCGAGAGTGGCCATGCTAGTTCGTGAGCACGACTAGACTGAAGATGCAGTCCACTATTAGTGTATCCAAATCGTGACAGTTTAACACATGTCAAACACGACTGGACTGATAGTGGCGAATTGGGCATCACTCAGAATTTAAACCTAGCCACACCTAGCCTCCCACCTCGGTGAGGAGTGTTAAAACGCAAGGGGGTTTATTTTCTGCCAAAACCACTTTGCCCCTTTCACGCAACAACATAGTTGTCAGATATGCTTTTGACTCCCTGTAGAAGAGGATGCAAGTGAATTTCCCACCAGGAAGGGCACCAATGGATGTTTTCGTATATTAAATGTCCTGCCAAGACAAGAACTACTTATCAACAGTACTAAAAGTGAAACAAAGAGAAGAAAGTACACCAACAGGAAGAGCCTGAGACATTTAACAGAGTTAAATGAACTTTGTAAACTAGAAAAGTGACAGACAGGGCAGATTTAGTACATAGATGATGTATTGTACCACTGCTGAACTACATTTTCATAGATTAAAATGCTGTCATTACTTTTTGCTCTGGGAGATTAGAATCCACACTTTTACTCTCTCCCCAAATAATTTTAGGTGAAATGCATCTGTGAAAGGGAACCCTCTCTCTGGATCAGAAACAAATTACCAGCACTACTATAGCATTTACAGACCCCCACAAAAACATTCTTCCACATAGGATCTAATCTTACTGGGATTGCTGATTATTGCCGTTAGCACATCTGAAAAAAAATATTCTTCATCTTGTTAACTGTCGATGGAAGTGCACTCAGGCTGAATCACTCAATAGCAGAGTTCATGGGCTGACAGCAAGAAAAACAATTTATCTTAAAAAAGAAAACCAAAATATGCTTTTTCCACAAATCAAATGCAGACTTTTGCAGACCCCGGAGAAGGAATATTCCTGACTTTGATGGATGGAGTAAAGCAATTGTGTAAACAAAGCACTGTATTGCTGGACCACATCTCCCATGCATTCAGAACTCCACGCTGCAAGCTGTGATGGCACTGAGAGGTTCTCCTCCACCCTGGCAGTCCAGTGACATGGAAGCACATTCCTGCCCCCTCTTGTACAATAAGCTGAAAAATACATTTCAAAGGAAAGTGGCAGCATTTCTGTGAGTGATACACAGATTGAATTTGTTCCCCCTACCAGATATTAAATCTAAAGGATTTGCCTGGCCTTAATTACTGTACTGCAACAGTCAGGGTATTAAAGCATATTTTCAGTTTTTCCATTCTGAAATACACTGTAGATTTCAGACACTGGATTTTACTGTAGGTCTGAGTTCATCCTGCATCCCGAACAATGTTGACTTCCAATTGCAGGGGGAAGGCAGCTGACAGAGCAGGAAACTAGGAGTGGGAAGCTTTTTAAACAAAACAAACCAAAACACCTCCAAAACTATTAAGGAGCAACATAAAACCAATCTTAACAGGCCACTTTTGTATTTTCTTGCCACTGAAATTTTGCTTGGGTTTCA
>VYZM01007095.1:67-49738 GCA_013398915.1 Dromas ardeola | reverse complement strand
GTCCCTGCTTACTGCAGCGGGGTTGGACTAGATGACCTTTAAAGGTCCCTTCCAACCCAACACATTCTATGATTCTATGTTACAAGTACAGACACAACCACCATGGCACTGTCGTCCCACGTTTGGCAAAGAAAAATTCCAGAAATCAAGACAAATTGTTATTTTGTGGTTACTTTTGCAAGATAACTTTTATGGAATACCAGAAAATTAGCAAATGTTTTTCACTACCATAAGCAAACTTTTATGTTTAGGTGAGAACTGGATTTAAAAAAAAAAAAAAAGTAACCAGAGGAAAAGACAGTGGTGTATATTATTTTAATAACATGAATTGGAATACAAAAAAAAAAGACTGAACTCTGCTTATATGGCACTGACATGACTGAACTGGAAATAAAACCCTGTGTATCTAGTTCCTCCTAAACAACACGACTGGTCACAAAACAAAATCTAAAGACTATAGCAAAAATTTACATTAGAATCTGTCATGACAAGAAACTCTGGTTTAGAAATATCTCATTTGAAATATCTGACCACGTAAATATTTAAAGTATATTAACCAGCTGAATATAAACATCAGTTCAACAATAAGATTTATATCTTAGTATACCCAGCATCAAGTAAATCCTGAAGTGCAAAAAGACAATCATTTAATGTAGTTTTGTTAGCTCTAAATTAGTTCTTAGATGTAATCCAGCCCATCATGTAACGTGATTTCTGTCGTGATACACTGCAATACTTTAAATGTGCAAACTTTTGGAAAATTCCTTTTTTGGCCTTAAAATAGAGTTGTGAATATACTATAGAAACAAAACCAGAAGCCTATCCAAAAAGATCCTTAAAGTGCGTAATACATGTTTTCACGCAATGGCAGGAAAATAGCATTAAAAAAATCAGGGACTTGGTACAGAAAATTAGGAACGTATACTTAAAATGAACTCACTGCTTCCTTTTTTCTGCTATAATAAATTCCTGGGTAGCAGTAAGTGATAAATAAAGGCATAAAGTAGCCTCATAGTGCTGTTAATAAAGCTGACATAAAAAGTCACTACAAAGTGCTGGTTCACAAAGAACACTGCTGCAACAAAGGCAGTTTTATTAACGTTTACATAATACTCACTGGAGTCCGATTTCACCCCCCAGAATATATTTGAAACATTCCAATTTGACAGCAACCCTTTTGTGGCATTTTGCCTCATTTCCCTCAGCATGGTGACTGGCCAGCAAATCAGCTACAGTAATTTGTTAATTCAGGAGACGGGGCTTAGAATTCCCTTGTTACTATATTTTACCTTCCCAAAAGATCAGGTTAAAAAAAAAAATAATAAAAAAAATTCTTGTACCTTTATGACAAGCTGGGATTTCAAATGTCAATTTAAGATGAATTACAGATTTTTGACACCTGTCTTCAGAAAGATGAATTGAGTTGCTGTGTCAATAAAACCTGCCATGCTTTAAACACACTGCATGCACTGCATTATCTGGATGCCAAGTACAACACCTTGTTGTAATTAACAGTGAGAAAAACAGAAACAGCTCAAAGATGCTATTGTCTTGCTATGTACAGTGCTTTTAAAAACAAATTGCATTTTGCAGGATAAATTCCTGCTTGTTTCCTAAACTCACTGTTGCTACAGAATTGTCTTCTGTAGGCACACCAACTCTCTTGTCTCTTTAAAAAAAAAATTTGCCTTCATTTAAGAGACTACAACTCAATTTATTTCTGCATGCAAAGAAGCATGCCTCTCTCAATCTGGATAAAAGCAGGCGCTTTGGTCAGGAACCCCTGGAAGTCTGTGTTAGAAAAATGCTGCTGACACGAAACAAAACCACCGGGGACCATGAACAAGATGGAATTCCCCTGTAACCACAGCGCATTCTGCATACCACATAGTCTGCAGACTTTTACAGATCTGCTGCACCCCAGAGAAGTGTCTGCATTGAACCTTGCATCAGAGAAAGAATTCCATTTGGAAACATGCTCTGGAGTAATGCTGGTACAGCATATAATTTTTCTTTTGATAAAAATTAAACCAGACGCTCTACCTCCCATGAGCCATGCTGCAGAGGGCCAGGAACACTTCTTGTTTTAGTGACTTTTACAGCCTTTCTGCCTGCTGCTGTTTTGCATCAGCCTGGTGAGGTTGCTCCAGGCTGTCATCTCGGTGCTGCTGTTTCTGCTCCTGCTTTTTCTTTTCAGCCAATGCTTTTGCCCTAGCGGTCACAGGCCTGGGTCGAGCATCAGGCCTCTCTTCATCCTGCTGGTGCGTTTTACAATGTTTTTCAAAGGTTGAAATTTTGGCATATGTCCGGTTGCAAACCAAACAGTGGTATGGCCGCTCCCCACTGTGTGTTCTCATGTGAAGCTGGAGGTAAGAGGACCTGGAAAAGGCTCGGCTGCAGACTGAGCAGCGATGAGGCTCACGTACCTCGTGGGTCTTCAGATGCTGCTTGAGGGACGCCGCCTGCTTGAAAGCCTTGCCGCAGATGGAGCACTTGAAGTTCCTCTCGCCTGACTCGAGAACTTGGTGTGACACGAGGTGGGCAGAGGAGCGGAACTTCTTCCCGCACTTGTCGCACTTGTAGGGCCGTTCCCCTGTGTGCAGGCGGACATGGAGAACCAGACCAGCCTTCTGGGTGAAGGCCTTTTCGCACTGCAAGCACTTAAATGGCCTCTCACCTGTGTGCATGCGGCGGTGGGTCGCAAGGTGCGAGGCACGCCCGAAGAGCTTGCCACAGTCCTCACACTTGAAGGGCCTCTCGCCAGTGTGGATGGCCTTATGGCGCACCAGATGGGAGGACTGGAGGAAGAGCTTCCCACAGATGGGACACTGGTACTTCCGCTCGCCTGTGTGGGAGCGGAGGTGAAGGGCAAGGTGTGATGAGGAGATAAAGGCCTTGCCGCAGAGTGGGCAGGCATGGGGCCGCTCCCCGGTGTGGGTGCGCCTGTGGAGGACCAACCCCGAGGAGAGGGCGAAGGCCTTGGTGCAGACAGGGCAGCGGTAGGGCTTCTCCCCCGTGTGGACCCGGCGGTGCTTGGCCAGGGCGCTAGCCTGCGCGAAGGCCTTCCCGCACTGCTCGCACCGGTGGGACCGCTCCGGCTTGACGGCAAGCGCCAAGCTCCGCCCGCCCTCCGCCCGACAACCCGGCACCCCCGCCGGCACCATGGCTGCAACCCACCCGCCGCACCACCTCGCCCCAGAAGCGGCGGCAAGAGACCCTGCCCGCGCGCATGCGCCGCTGGCGCGCAATGGTGACGTCACGAAGCGAGGTGCAGGCCTTTGGGGTGGCCACATCTCGCGCGGTGGCCCGATTCCGCCAGGGAGGGCTCACAGCGGCGATGGGGGTGTGTCCCTGACGCGAGGCCGCTCCCAGTACTGGCGGCACAGCAGGGCCCTGTCCTTCGTGTCTCCCCCCCTGTGCTGACCCAACACGCCTTTATGTCAGGACGCACCATTGGCTTTGCTGTGAGAAATACGCAGCGCAGTGCTGAGGGGAGGGCTGTTAACCCCCCAGCTGTACTCCTCACACCCCCAAGTTTAGAAAACGTGGTGTGTGCAGGTGCCAGTTGTGGATGGGGAGGACCCACACACAGGTCAGGACAGGGAGGTAAGCCAGACACCAGAGAGCATTTCAATTTGGGTGCTGAAAACATGAAATTCAAGAGCATCCAGGCTTTGAGGATGTGCAGTTGCTTTAACTGTAAAGCAACTGTAATGAAATTGTGCAGAAAAAGCTGTTAAGGCATTAAACTGTCCAAAACACTGGTGAAAACTACTGTAGATAAGCTAAGTTTTTGATCTAACAGAGTAAATTTCAACATTCAGCAAGTAATTTTCAAGAGCTGTTTTGAAATGTTTAATGTGCTTTTTGTTTTAAATTTACACGGCAACTTGTCTCACTGTCATCAATAGCTCAATACAAAAATCTTACAATGCTTTATTTGCTAAAAAACTACAACATTAAAATTAGGGTTAGGTAGTTTTCCTTTTGCCAGCTGTTTTGTTATGAGGAGTGTCCCATAATCCATTGCTAAAGGTTGCTGTACTTAATAAGTTAGGCAAGTTCTGTACATAATTACAGTCATAGCGGAGCGTGCAGCTGTATAATACACCACAGTCAAACACCATGAGGGCAAAGAACTACTATATGTGAAAGTTTTTTGTTGAAGACTTTATTTGACCAAGAGTCAACTTGATATCCTTGTAACAGAAGACTGACATCCATTTTAGGCACTGATCCAGGCAGAGCTGCCTTGCAGAAAAACCTGTGTCTTTTTCCAAACCCCTGCATTATTAAAAAAAATTTATGTAGCTCAAAGTTTTTAAGAACTCTATAAAAAATAATTATTTGCTAGTTTCATGCTTATCTTCAAATACATGAAGTATTTGAGAAACTTAACATTCTCTTTCTGCATTGGGTTCACTGCAGTATTAGATCAGGCAGAAACTTCCAAACCTTCATTAGCCAAGTGTGACTCAACCAAATGGGTATGTCAGCTTGAACAAAAAAGTTTAAATACAACTCTAAAAAAAAAAAAAAAAAAGAAAGTTTGTACCACAGCAGATCAAGCTAACTAACACTGAGTATCTTTTCCACAGTGTGGGGGGGTGGGAAATCACTATCATAAGTTTTAGCACAGGATATTCAGGGAAAACATACTGTAAGACCATGCTTTGTAAACGTTTATACAAATAATTCAGAGACTATTGGCTTTGGAATGAATTTTCAAATACTTGGCGTTAATGCAGGGCAGTAATTAACAGCTAATGCTATGAAAACCAGCAACTTTTAACATGAAGTTATGACAGCATGAGCAGTGATGGGTCCTGCATCAAGTCATTAAAACTGGATATTAACTTATATTTTATTATAAAGTTTATAGCATTACAGAGTCCATCATGGCACAATAAGTAACCTTTTACAGTTGCAGTATTTGTTTTTGCTTGGTACAAAAAAGCTGAACAGCAGCGTAATTGTTATATTGAATCTGGGATTGGAATTAATTTGTTTCTTCTGAATAAGGATGAGTCAGTGATTTAAAATAAAAAGGTTGCATTTTAAAATCTCAAATATGTGCAAAATTCCTTTCAGTACAGTAGAGAATATGGTAGAGATGTGTGCAATCTTGAAAGTTACATCCCAACCCAGATACTGCCAATATATTGCAAATAATCACATGGAGGGTGAACTCTGAACGGTTACTCACGACTTTCAGTATTATTTCCAGGAGTCCTCCTCACAGCTGGTGTTCTCTCCCCACCCTGCTTTATGTCCTTTTACGCAGTGCATCAAGTACTGACATTCATAATTACTGTAAAAAAACATCGGTCCATGATAGTTCTAATAAGCTTCCTTCAGGAATTCCAGTAAACTCTCCATCCGAAGACAGCTCTAACTGTTACAATGGATTTATGAAAGCAAATATAATCTAAGACATGAAGGTCTGTGAAGATTACTATCTCCATTTTTCTAAGGTCTTCAATGGCTTTTAAAAACACAGAAAATGGATTCCAATGTTATTATTTGGAAAGTCCCTTGATTTTGGTGCTTTAGCCTTGGTGTGATTTTCTGTTTTCACATGTTGTAAGCAACATAAATAGGATCCAACTGGTCAGCTAAAAAACCATCTCTCAAGTGCATTCGTTGTTTCTCACCACGGGAATTGATAGGAATAACACCAGGGTCCACAATGACTACAACACCTACTATGAGATAATGCTCTTCCAGAACCACATTTGTTACCAGTGCAACCAGGTCCAACGCTTCTTGTTCTGAGCCTTCCAACTCCACAACCACCACAAGCAAGTTGGTCCATGTAAACACAGCACTGTCAGCATGATACAAATATTAATGGTGAGAAAAAAAATACATAGTTAAAGGAAGCTAGTTATCAAAGACAGGCTCACTGGAAATAAAGCTTGTAAGGACTTGAACAATACAATAAATGAGAACAAGTGATATAACAATAATGTGAAAATATTTGTAAATCAAGAGGTATTAAAGCTGTTAACTTCTTGGGATATTCTCTGCCACTTGTTTTTTAATTGTCCATGTACAAAATATAAGTAGGCCTTTTTCTCTTACATGTACGCCATCATGTATTTAAAAGTTCTGTCCGCTTCTGTATTAAAATGGGAACCATTAAGATTTCACATTCAGTGTGTGCATACTTGGTATTAATGTACTTGTGTAAATCTTCAGAGATTATTAAAGGAAAGACAAAACCTCCCAAAGCTTACAAGTAAATACTACCACTTCGAGACTGAAGAGCACCTACAGCCAAATGGCATACATCATCCATTAGGACCAAATGAGAACAATGTATGTTAGAAGATACCATTCGAGAAATGCTTGAGATGTGTTTACCACACTCTGACACAACCAGGGAAGTCAACAACACAACTTGCAAGTGCTGTGCTGCCCTGTTCATGCCCTGCCCTTCCTGTATGAGTATGAAGATCAAACTCTGATAAAGGGGTGGGATTGTTTTTTTTTTGACTGGAGGTGGCAGGGGAAAGAGGGGCATTATATTTCAGTTACTCTCACTGCAGCAGTTTCTAAGCAAAGTTTTGGAGAGTTCACACTACAGCAAGCTCTCAGTCTAGCAGGCTGTTGCGCAAAGCTTGACTTGAAATAAAAGGATACAAAAAAGTACGGCTCTTACCATTCTGCAATGCTCTTATGTGCTCTTATTACAGAGGTCTCTATATCAATGGGATGGTACCTCATTCCTCTGAGCTCCAGTGTTTCATCCAAGGAGCCTACCACATACAGGGCATCATGCCTCTCTGCAGACATTTAAAACATCATCAGATCTACAGAACAAACATGGCCATTTGTACATGCTTATTCCTGACATTCTAAGATGTTCCCGGTGCTTCCTAGGAGAAAGAGTCTATAATAAACATCAAGCTCTACCATTTGGAGAGAAGAGAATTAAGAGGTCATTTAGCACTTCTGCCTATTGACTCCAAGGAAATGAAACCAGACTAAAAAGAATCTCAGTTCATAAACCCAATCAAAATCCACTGTTAAAGCGTCTTTTTGTCCCACTACAGAACTCTCCTCTGATAGATAGGAAGACTTTTCCAATTTCCAAATTTAACTTTTTTTTCTTTTAAAAAAAAGATTATACCCACTTGTCCTCATGCCAGCAATATTCTCCTCAGCTTCTTAAGTTCCCCACAATTAATGCAGCAAGAACAACTCTATTCCCTTGTCAGCCTTAGCTTTGCTAGGTTAAATAAGTAAAGCTCTCCTAGACCCCTCTTGAAGGACACACTCTCCACATTACCATGTTGATCCTGTAACTCTTCATTTCAACTTTGCTTTTTTTTTTGCAGCCATTTTATAAATCTGCTCAATTGTGTAACTTGAGACAAAAAGCATGTTGGGAAGCTGCACTGTATTTCATGCATACTTGCTATGTTAGTTCACCATACATAGCCTCTAAAATGCTGACAAACTAAAGTACAACTGACATTTTTCCACAGTGATGAAAATCACTATGATACATGATTTTTCAGAAAGCTACAAAGCACAAAAGCTTGCTACAGTAATCTAGTGCTATGCCACTTGCAACTTCTCTTTCTTTGTGAAGGTCTGCTCACAGATTCCAATTTCTGTCTTCTACCAGCTTTCTCAAGAACAGGGAGCCATTTCACTTTGAACAGTGACAGAAGGACAAATCCATCAAAGCATCTAGTACAGAACCTTGCACTGAGCAGCAGTACAGTGTGCCCTGGAGGTCTGGTAACTACCCTAGAAAATCAGAGAGGAGGAAAGCAAGGAAAGCTTAGAGCACCTTGGTTGAGTGTTCTTTTATCATGCTCTACCAGCTCTGAAAGGGAAAATGACATGTAGTAAAAGCTTTTTCAGGGACCTGGATCTATGTTACATCAGCTCCCATTGATAGCCTGAGACCACATTCCTTGAGGAACAGAGACTCAGGAGGGGCTGGCCAGCACAGAACTGCTCAGTGTACTAAGTTGAATGGGTGGAGAGGCCTGGTGCCAAGAAGGGACCCTTCTGTGTAATGGTGGTAGCTGGGGATATGGATACCACATATCTCTGATGAAGACTGTTTCTTTACCAGAATTCACCTTTTGCTCTCTGCTGCCACTGCTTCCACTCAGAGTGGAAGTCTGCAGGATGCAGCTATGGAGGAGATGGAATTCAGTGGGCTGCAGGGATTTCTCCAGCTGGAGCAACAGCATCCACCTTTCCTACTCTCAGCCCCAGGGAGACTGAATAGCACACCAGCACAGTAGACTGCATAATGATCCTCTCTTAGTGACTAGATCCAACGGAGTTACGTCATCGAGCATTTCTGAACCCTGGGCGGGCATCCACTGCAACAGATGCGGTAGCTCCTCAATAAAAGTCTGCACCTTCAACAAATTGCTCTCCTCACTTGCTCTTCTTCCTTCACATAATGGGGGACTAAAAGTAGGATGGACATGCATGGTGTCCCCCAGACAGACACTTAGGTTCCAGAAGTGGTAACACCGCTTTTCTATCTTGTACCATGAGTGATTACAGGAAATGTAAAAGGTGTCTGTGAACCCCCTACAGATCCTTATCCACTGACAGCAATGAGGGGACACCAATACCATCCATGTAGATACTACCATTCATTTAAAATCAATCACAGACAATTAGCAATATACATTTTCCAATAAATTATAAGCATTCAAACTCTTTTTCTTAGGATGTTTAGAGATTACTTTTTTTTAAAAATGTGTGATAATCAAGAGTTATACCTACTCCATATTCTGTCTCAACAGAAAAAGGAGCAGTTTTTCTTCCATCTGCTTACATTTCTCAAATTTAGACATCTTGGCTTAGATTGAAAAATGAGATTAACAGTTTATTTTCTATACTGGAAAAATTATGGAGAAGTTACTCCTCTAGACCTTTAACTTCTGAAAGGCTGGGAAATCATAGGTATTTGATCATTTTCTGAAACTGCTGAATGACTTAACATTATTCATATTCTCTAGATCAGCACTGAAATACTGCATCCTGTCTACAAGGAAAGAGGTTCAGAGGAAAAGTGACTAGAAAGGCTCTAGTGCTTCTAACAAATGTGCTCATATTATTTTGTGCAAGTGGAAATAAAGGAAGATCAATATGATTTCTAAATCTGTCAAAAGGGCATTATGAATTTCTCATTTTGCACAATTACCCAGTATCATTATAATGAACAAATATGTATGCAGTAACAATTCCTGTTACATTCAGCACTTTTCACTGATGGAAGTCAGGATAAACTGCCAGGATAGCTTACTCTTTGCTAGCTCGACTACCCTAAGGAGTTTCAAACACACGCTTCTGTAAGTACATTTGTTTTCTCTCACCTCCGCTAGCATCAGTAAGTTCTGTTCTGCGCAGAAAGCCAAGGTACCCAGTCCGAGCCCATACGGTCTGAGTGTCTCCAAAACTCAAGCGAGCAGTAAAGTGATCAGCATGCAGTGCTTCTTCTCCGTACACTGTGTAGTAACCAGTAGCATTGTGTGGACTACTCACCCATATCTAGGGAATACAAAAAAAACCCCCACAAAACAAAAGGGAATCATTCCCATATAAACATAGGTTATTTTGCCAGACCTAGGCAGCATCATTTATTGATTTAAAATATCTGTTCCACTGACGATTTTATTGCTCCTAAAATGCCAGTAGTAGTTTTGTTAAAATAATTCATTAACTTCTACCTCACAGAAAATGACCAGGAAGAAGAAGTAAAAAGGAGTGTTATATACATGTAATTGGGGATGGTAAAGAGGAAAAATGAACTAGGCATCTAGCTTACTGGAGAGGAACACCTGTTAACTTGCAATCTTCTATTAGTTGGACATCTTAGTATACACAAATCCAGATGTATATAAAACAAAGATTAAACCAAACAGCAAATTACCTCATTACTACTGTCCACTGATGGGAGTACGTAAAATACTCACTGCCTCTTCTAGCTGCCAATCAGACACAGACTAGTCAACTGATACCACCTGGTACTGGCATGCAGTAATTTTGCAGAGGAGAGAGGAAACCATGCAGGTGTACTCTCAGTTGAGTTCATTCACTTGCCACATTATGTGGCTGTCACACTAAGAGACAGGTGTTTATCTGACATGATTTATCTATATATTAAATCACTGCTGATAAACAAAGTACAACAGCATTAAGCTTTACCTCTCCTAAATGCGAATCTCCCAGAGGTCCCTTGGTTTCTGTGTGTGCTATGATGACCTTTACCCCTGGAAGAATCTTGAATAAGAAGCAAATGTTTAAAATAGAAGTTAAGAGAACTTGAATTCATCAAAAGAAAAATCAATAATGCAGAACCACAGAAGTCAACTATCTGTGCAATTCTTCCCTTTCTACTCCTCTCTGCATGATAGATATCAACCATCTCTTCTTACCAAGTTGTTTAATCATTTAAACTCTAAGCAGCTATTTTGCAGCTTCAGAGTTGAAGTTTGTTTCATACCTGAAAAAAGTCTTCCACATGAAGGCCTCTGATTTTTTCCTATTGCTTCACTTTACACACCTGGCTTCATTTTAACTAGCTGTTAATTTTATGGTCTCTCTAGTGCCTCTCCTAGATATACTGTGATCAGTGAAGCTTGTTGCACAGATTCTGTACTGAGATTCAGTTGAAGCAGCTCACCACCAAGGTAAGGATCATGAGGAAGAAGGATTACTCTCAATCTCTCACCTTCCCAGACTCCGTAAGTGGCAGACTGTGTGGAGAACCTCTCTCTACCAAACGCACCCTGAGAAAATAAAAGAATGCATTTGTACAAGGATTATGAACTTAAATAGAAGTTAAATAGATGTGCTCCAGTACATCCAGTGTTATCCTATCCTTAGCTGCACTGACAAAACTGTTAGGATGCCGGCCAATTATGCTCAGTCATTCACAATGCAGTAAGACAGTTAAGAGTTTCTAGTTATCTTCAAGACTTCCATATTAACATTCCCATAGATCTTTCTTTTAAGAATCAGAAACTCGGCTCTCTGGAGAGATTTTCCAACAGAGCTCTGAGGTTGCAGTTGCACCAGCATTTTAAATTCACTTTCTTTGTTGAACTCTCCTGGACCTCTGCTTGCCACACGGAAAAATGGCGCAGTGTCAGTAGGAATTACAAGAAGCGAAGAGCAAGCAGCGTAAACGGAATTAAGTAACACTATGCAGCCCATTAGTAGCATAACTTATGAAGACAGCACATTTGCAGAAGAAACAGGAATTGAGTGCAGTAGGAGAGGCGTACAAGAGAAGCACCTCCTATATATTGTTATATTACACTATCCCTACACCTATAGGCTAGAACTGACTAACACAGTGGCAGCTTTGAGGCTATGGCTGAACTTGTTTTTAACAGAAATATACAGCATGCAAGTCATAGCGATATATTAAATAAGGAGAAAATTATGGTAGTTTATATTGATTTGTTCGGATGCCAAATTGGGATTGTGCAAATGATGGTGAATAGCTTGTCTTCTAACAGTTAAGATTTAAGCTTGCAAAAATACAGATGAGTAGTCACAAAACCTGCCAGTTAACATAGGCCCCTAATGTAACATTATCAATTAAAAAAAAAATAAAGCAAATGCACTAAGTCTTGATATTATGGTTCTTAAAATAAGTACAGAAACAAATACATATATGTGTATACCCCACTAAACTTACAGCTTGAACTTGGTGCTGCCGGCACCAAGTGCCATCAACACAATTAACTAACTTAACTGAGAGACAAGTTAATATGAAATTTATTACTACAGTATTAAGTCTGATAGAATGATGTATTCTTGGCAAGTTTCCAGATGATGTGTGTATACATACATGCGTGTGTGTGTGTTTTGATACGCTGTAGTACAGGCCTGACATCAATTTATTTGATCTAGGAAGACTGAGGGAATTGAGTTGGTTTGGTTTGAAGGAGCGGGGGGGAGCAAGACTAAAGGAGATTCTAACTGTATTTTTCCCACTATCTAAAGGATTGTTAGAAATTTCTCTTCTCCAAGAAGATTTCTTGGACTTGCACACCATAAGGAGAAGAGGCCAGGGACATAATATGCAAGATAGGAAATGCCAGTAAGGAAAAGTTCCCAGAGCAGGGTGTCAGTGTCGGCACATACATCCAGAAAGGAGGAGGATCTCCATTCTTGGAGATTTTCTGTACTGAACTTGTCCTGGGCCTCAGTAACCTGATGAAGCCTTGAAGCTGGTCCTGCTTTGAGCAGGATGAGGGACATCCAGAGACCCCGCCCACCCTGATCCCGCCCACCCTAACTGTTTCTGTGATTTTATGACTAACCAGCCGGTTGGCAAGGTCACCTTTTGCTAATGGTCTGGTTAGGTAAGAAGCAGCTAATGAGTCTGGGTTATACAAGACTGATGAACACACAGCCGGTTATGTGAGGGTCTAGAAAGTAACAGCAGAACAAGTGATGGAGGAGGAGATGCCGGACCACTTCCAGCACACAGCCGTCATTAAAGGATTCTCTAGGGTGGGGTTCCTTGTATACAGTGATGAGGGATTAGCTACTGCCAAGAATATTTCAACATACCAATGCAATGCAATGAAGTTGAACTTTCTCCTCTACGGTCATTAAATCATAGAATCATAGAACGGTTCGGGTTGGAAGGGACCTTAAAGATCATCTAGTTCCAACCCCCCTGCCATAGCCAGGGACACCTCCCACTAGACCAGGCTGCTCATCCAGCCTGGTCTTGAACACTTCCAGGGATGGGGCATCCACAACTTCCGTGGGCAACCTGTTCCACTGCCTCACCACCCTCACAGTAAAGCATTTCTTCCTGATATCTAATCTAAAGCTAACCTCTTTCAGTTAAATAGTTAATGCTTTAAAATAATCTGTACCTGTCATGTCGAAGTGCTCTCATATCTACATAGACAGTTGTTGGATCTGGTCCTGCTGTTCCCTATGAAGAAAAAGGAAGAAACAAATTCAACAGAGCCAGAAAATCCTGCTTTCATTCTCACAGCCACATAAATTCACAAATTCCGCTCCCTTTTTTACTGACACATAAAGTATTGGCCTAATCTACGAGAAATACAGTAAAAGAGCGCCCCTTTCTAGAGTAAAGCCATAAAGCTTTGATGTTTTATGGAATCAGTAAGTGAATATGCAAGTGAAGTATGCATTTATACAGGTAAGTCTAAATTTTTAAAATCTTATTTTGGTAAGCACCTCCTCTAAAAACTACGTAGCAAGTGCAAAGCATGTAAGCATATACCTGTGGGGGCCTAATCCCTTTCACAAAGCTCAACTGTTAAACTTTATAACAGTTTTGTCAACTTTGAAGAAAAAAACCCCAGTATTTAACTAAAACATAACTCTAAACAACCCATATCTTTTCAGGGCTCCTACCAGTAACAACCTCAGCAAAGCTCTGTTGCAGTCAGAGGATAAACCTGCTGATCAGCTCTGGTGAGAGGTTTCCCACTTCTCAACATAGGAACAGGGGACCTTTTTTTTTGACCCCACCAGAATTTAATCTCTACAACTGGAAACTGCAGCAAAATGTATACTTAAGCCAAAAAATAGGCAAGGTTTTGGAGACTAAACCTATAGCATGACCCCCATAGCATGGTTTCTCATTTCAGAAATACTTGAAATGAGGCCACTTTGCCATCAGCTCAAGATTGCAGTGCTGGAGAACAGTAATAATGCCTTCATAATGACATTCCCTTGTACTTTTGTAGCACCACTGAGGCTCAGTGACACTGACAGCCACACCAGATGAATGCTATGATCTTTATCTTTAGCAATATACCATTTTAATCATTGCTATACCCACTTTCTGGCTTGTTTGAGAAAGAGGTTTTGTACTTCAGTTACAGATGTTCTTTGTAAGTAAAACGGAACTACTTTAGAAAAAAAATAAATCTCGCTTGATCTGTTTCAAATGAAAACTCTCTCAAATGGCATAAATTCGTTATAGAGTAATACTGCTGACCCAGACAGACTTTAGGACGTTACAAGCACACATGCATCACTATACCTGTTCAGCCAGCTTGCCCAGCCTGTTTGGCTGACAGTGCGACCACAAAGAGAAGTAACAGAGGCCATCAAAGTGTGTGAAACAGAGAGAAAGGGGAAAAAAGAAAATACAAACAAAGAGGCACTGGAAACGTAAGATACACACAGTAAGACATCAAACAAAACTCATACTGTTTTAGAGTGAAAAGAAAATTTCCATTTCAGATTACTTAAGGGCTTGGCACTTTTAAGTGGTTCATTGGGAAAAATGCAAGTCCCAGTTAATAAAGGAGAAGAGGTTTAAGGCTCATCATAAGTAATGGCTGTTGCCTTATCATAAATTCCTCCTCCATCTGTAAGTATTTGAAGGCTGCTTGGAGCTTCAGAAACACCACCTCAGTAAAACAGTCCAGTAAGGTTGGAAGATACTATGTATTTGCATGCATGCTAGCTTGTACCAAATACCAATTCAGTTTGGCTATTGATCTACATTAATTTAAATTCAATGATTAAAGAAAGCCAAATACAGGTATTGCTTTGGAAGAATGGCGAAAGGGGTTTAAAAAAAAACCAGTAAAAAAAAGGGGTCAAGAATGGAGAACAGAGATGAAAAAGGTATAAAATGAAAGGGAATTCTAACTGCCCAGCAGCTCTACACTCTTCACAGTTTTATTGGAGTGCTTTTCAAATTGCCATTTAAAATTCTGTACAAAAACTGTTTTTTCCCCCTCTTCGTACAGGCTGAACAACAAATATCCAAAACTGGCTTTTAAAATTCTTATTTAGACAGGCAATTCAGAAAGCTATTTTTTCACACTTTGCCTCTGAAACGTTTTATTCAATGAATTTAAAAACTTTCCATACAGTCATCTTAATTTCATCTATATCCTTCCTATTTTTCCATCTACTGATTCAAAAAATTGCTCTGGCTGCATTTCTTTATAACCATTTATTTAGAGGCTGTTAAAAATCTTTTCTCCTTTAATATGTGTGAAAGAAACTATAGAAACTAAAGAAACAATTATGAATGGCAACATATTTAAGAAGTTCATGTCCCAAAACATCTACCTCGGAAATCAAGAGCATTAAAATATATTCTGAGAGGGCTTTCCTTCATCTAGTGGGCACCAGAAAGTAGAAAAAAAAAAAAAGTTTTGCAGAAGCATGGAAGCAATCTTCATAGAATAATTTTTTTATTGTGTAATTCATACCAATAAAATTGAAAATAAAATTTACAATTACACACATAGTTAATGCATGTGCTATCTAAGAAATTCCCCACATACATAAAAAGCTACATGCTGCCACATCTGAAATTTGAGCAGTTTATTCAAGTATTATCCAAAAGCCAGGGCGCTATGCCATTTTCTAGACCATACTTAGTACCTGATTTTCAGGTAAATTGTGGAATAATTTTTTTTTTCCCCTCTTGTAACTAGAGATGAAACATCCCACTAAGAAAAGTTAGATTTAATCTGGTTAAATTAGACATACAAGATATCGTCAACTGAATACTAAACTATCAAAGGCAGGTCTGGATCACAGCATGTCAAATCTCCAGTCTGTGAAGTAGGGCTGTGCACCTTATGTGCATATTCTCCCCCTCAAAGCTTCAAATTTTATATCTTTAATTGAAAAAAATTCCAGTTCTCACATGAGGTGAAACAAACATATCTGCATGTTGATAATACTCATTTGAGATCTTTAAAAGTAAAAAAACCTGCCAACCTTGTCAATTTTCCTGGGTGTTATTTGAGGAACTCTCTCTTCCACTTAATTCCACATACACAATAAGCTATTTTTCAAACAGACAAAATCTGAATTACACAAAAGCTGAAATAGCATTGCTTGAAATATTTAGTATGTTTATGAACAGGAAGCTGTGTATTTAATTTAATACTGTTCCTGCACAGTAGGAAGGAAACAAGTTTCTTAATACTGATCCTCTGTATTAGGAAGGCAAATCAATTTGTCAATGAGTACAGAAAAGTGAAATTACAATAATCCATGTGTTCAAGTCTTATTTAATTTGGTGCTAAAACAAGCAAGCAATAGAGCTCTAGTTGATTTAAAAAAATTACATAGAGCTGAAGATGATTTCCTATAAAGTTCCCAGAGATTCTGCCCATAAGTATAAGAAATAAGCAGTTTAATCTCACCTGTAAGCAAATTGCTACGTTGACCCTGCACCCAAATGTAGTGCTCACTGCACGAGCAGAGAGGCCCAGGTCTTTGAATAACTTAGAGAAAGACTGTGTTAATGTAATCCTTGGTCTCTCCTCTGCAACCACCATGCATGTTCGCACGCAAGACAGGTTAACTCCTTTCATCTGAGAAGTTGAGTGAAGAAAACACCAATGTTTTAAATTTGAAGTCAACAATTCTAGAAACCAGCCATTTTAATTTGTGGAACAGATGGACTTTAAAAACACTAGAATAACCGACATGAACTGGGTAAACAATATAGACACGGACTGCACTCAGTTTGGCTCCATCCACCCAGGAAAACCCACTAAAATTGTGCCAAGAAGCTTTATGGCAGGGTTTGATGCACAAAATGCAAACTACTTGCATCATGTAGCTGCAACACAGCCACTCATCATTTAGAGCTGAAAAAAACACAAAATGTCATTATGTCACAGGGCTAGGTCCACAAGAGATCTGCTCACTCCCACTGTTGCGCAGTTCAGATGTAGGCACTGTTCGAGACATTATTAGCTCTCATCAGCGTGAATGTGAACCTGTAGCAACTGGCTGTGGGCCAGGATTCCCTTAAGCGAGGTCCAGGAGAACAGAGGGACAGAGTTTTTTGTCTGTACTGAGAATAACAATAAGCACAATGTAGCCGCTTTCTTGTGCACAACAAGCTGTCAGACATTCCCAGTGGAAGTCCTGAGCAGCTTAGTTACTACAGCCATGGGAACTCTCCTACTATTGAGACAGAGGCGCCTTTTCAAGGATGTTAAGTTTCAGTAAAGAGATTTCCCTCAAAAATAAATGGATATATTAGTGTGTAATTGCTGCTGCTAGGAAGATGACATCCATTTTAGAACTCAATACTTTTGGTGTCAAGAGATCTGAAAGCAGGTGAGACTTGCCAGGTTTTGTGGGGCTTTTTGTTTTGTTTTTTTCTGGGGGGAGAGGTTTTTGGTTTTAGGGATTTGGTGGGGCTTTGGGTCTTTTTCTTTTTTGGTGTGGGTTTTGTTTGTTTTGTTGTTGGTTGGGGTTTTTTTGGTCGCAGACAAGAAAAAGTTGACAGGCTTGCTACATATTCTGCCCAAAATCTCAGAAACACCCATCAGCACAGAGGTGGCACAAATAAGTAAAGTTGAAAACATAAGACTTCTTTTTTTCCCCTCTAGAAACAAGACAGTTGAAACTTCCAGCAATCTCAACATTTCCCAAAGCCCAAGTCATAATGAAAGGCTTTCAAAGAACCACTTATTGCCCACCTTTTACAAGCCAAAATAAAATAGTTTTACAAAGATACATTTATTTGTATGTCAGTAAGCTGAAAAATTAAGCCCACTCACCCGGAGTATATCAGTCTGTGTTCCAAGCCCTTTGGTGCACATCTCCATCACGGAGTAAGAGCAGAACGTGACACGCACTTTGTATTGACTTACAGCAGACAACCACAGAGACACGTTGCTTTCTAGTTCCAGAGGAGGGACTAGAATAGACTGATGACCCGAATATACACTAGGGAGAGGAAGAAAAAGAAACATGAAAACTTCAAGCCAGCGTAAAAAAGCCAAAAGTTACATAAATTCAAAATGAAGCAAATACAGAAAAACTGAGAGCTTGGTATCTCTCTGAACTTCAGCTTCTCTTCTCCAGAGAGAGCAAGCATTTCTTAGATAGCTAAGAACTATGGGCTTGAGTTAAGTCACAGACTTTAAGGTAAGTATATTTGTCCTGCAGTAAATTGTGTTGAACTATAGGGAAATGCTCAATGCCTTGAATAGACAGAACATCTGATACTAAAATGTTAAGATTAGAGACAACATTCCAGTTACAATTGGTAATTGAGCTTATTTTTGTGAGTCATTCTAGGTTTTTCTTTGAGTAAAATGAGTCTTTAATACCTATATTGCACCATTCAAGTTTTTAGTGCAATTTTCTAGCCTTTGCCGTACGGATGTTGTTTTTTAAAGTGTCTACGTGAAATATTTAACCTGGATACCAGTTAACATGAGTGGACAGAAAGTCACACCACCTTTTAATTTTTTTTTTTTAAATATTATATATTCATTTCAAGACAGTAAACACCATGATCATACGGTCTTAAATTGCCAAATGTTTTTTAGATCAGCTACTATCAACAAAATCAGTGACACACTCCTCTGTAAAACCAGGCTTAGGTAAATCAATGCATTTTGAAAAAAATAACAGCATCTCTAATTACTTCTAACAGGTAACTCGACACATTTGCTATTTCTCCTAACTAGAGTTGATGTGTTTTTGTAGTGTGCAATACGATGAGGGGTTTTTGTTTTCTTTTTAAACATACTAAAATAGAAAAAAAAAATCATTCTGTAATAAAACAGTCTTTCATACTAAAACAAAGCTGCAACTCAGATGAAACAAAGACACCTTATAATAACTCTTGTATAGAAAGCATGACACATGTAGTTCCTTTTCCTAAAAATATTTTTTTTAATCCATTTAGATTTTAATTCTTCCATCCCTGTGGTTTCTTCTCCCTACACCCTGCCTCACTTTACTGATGATACAAATCATGAGATGTTACCAAAGTTAAATTTTTTGCTTTCCTTCAGTACACTTCCTTTCCAGTTGGGGAAATTGGAGAGGGAAGGTAAAGGTTAACTACAGTAAAATTAACTTTATCTCTTTACAAAATAACCTTTCTGCATTGTTTAAAATGAAATATCTAAAACACTATTAAGTCTTTGTTTTAAAAGGCAAAACAGAGGAAAATTTTGCAGCTTTGCAAAATGTGCTGCATTATAGTAGTTATCTCATTGAATCAATTAAGGTCTCATTTATTATTTTGACACTGTCCTGCATGACATCCTGGTCTCTAAATTGGAAAGGCATGGATTTGATAGTTGGACCACTTGGTGGATAAGGAACTGGCTAGATGGCCGCACTCAAAAGGTTGTGGTCAACGGCTCAATGTCCAAGTGGAAACCAGTGACAAGTGCTGTTTAGCATCTTTGTCGGCAGCACGGACAGTGGGATTGAGTGCACCCTCAGCAAGTTTGCAGATGACACCAAGCTGTGTGGAGCGGTCAACACACTGGAGGGAAGGGATGCCATCCAGAGGGACCTGGACAGGCTTGAGAGGTGGGCCCGTGCAAACCTCATGAAGTTCCACCAGGTTACATGCAAAGTGCTGCACGTGAGTCATGGCAATCCCTAGGCACAAATACAGGTTGGGCAGAGAATGGCTTGGGAGCAGCCCTGAGGAGAAGGAATTGGGGGTACTGGTGGACAGAAACTGAACACGAGCTGGCAATGTGTGCATGCAGCCCAGAAAGCCAACCGCATCCTGGGCTGCATCAAAAGAAGTATGGCCAGCAGGCTGAGGGAGGTGATTCTCCCCCTCTACTCCGCTCTTGGGAGACTCCACATGGAGTACTGCATCCAGCTCTGGAGCCCCCAACATAAGAAGGACATGGACCTGTTGGAGCGGGTCCAGCGGAGGGCCACGAAGGTGATCAGAGGGCTGGAGCACCTATGCTATGAGGACAGGCTGAGAGAGTTGGGGTTGTTCAGCCTGGAGAAGAGAAGGCTCCAGGAAGACCTTATAGCAGCCTTCCAGTACTGAAAGAGGGTAGATTTAGATTAGATATTAGGAAGAAATTCTTTACTGTGAGGGTGGTGAGGCACTGGAACAGGTTGCCCAGGGAAGTTGTGGGTGCCCCATCCCTGGAAATGTTCAAGACTAGGTGGATGAGGCTTTGAGCAGCCTGGTCTAGTGGAAGGTGTCCCTGGCTATGGCAGGGAGGTGGGAACTAGATGATCTTTAAGGTCCTTTCCAACCCGAACCGTTCTATGATTCTATTTTAAGAAACGTTCAATTGCTTACCTTAGCAATATTTTTTAGACCATACCAATCTTGCAGTCAAACACCTTAAGGGTCTTGTAAACAGACACGGTTTAATCTCAAAAGACTGTGAAAGGGTTTATTTAATGTATGTGAAATAGACAGTGAAGTGCTTTTTTTCTTGGATTTGGTATCAAATTAATTCCCTTTCCAAAAGCCAAGGTACTGAAGAACTAACTTAAATGAATTTTGTTACCACAAAAGGTATTTTATGAAATATATATAAAAAGGTTCATTTTGGTTTCTCTGACAGTTTCATACACTACTGTTCTGCTGGATTCTAGAGAAGGCTGAGAACACATGAGAAAGCCTATGACTCAAATGATACCTGCACAAGCACCATAGTGCAAATCCCAAGCCACAATAAGGGTCAAGGCAGATGGCAATCTGACGTGAAGGGTACAGCTCACACTGTAGCTTGATAGAACGACATAAGGCACTTGTAGCTGCATGTGACATCTGTAAGACGAAAACAGGCACTCTCAGGGACTTTTTTAAAAAATGGTTATCAAATGTAATAACCGATAGAAATATTTAATTCAGAAGATGTGGCAACACATAGTGGTTTGGATTTTTTTAAGCGCCTTTAAAACAGGAAAGGGATATGAGCCCAAAATTTCACAGTTGCTTTCCATGCTATTGGCAAATGACATCTGTCAAAACATTGAATGATGACAAATGACACATAACATCTCTACCATAAATCGCAAACAAAAACACCCATGAACTTTACAACAAACATGTGCCTCACATAGAGCCAGTAAGACCAAATGCTTTCAAAATGTGCATCAAGAAATTTTGAGGTCCTGCGAATTTAAAAATAAGCTTTCTGAACACCCAAGGTGGTCCACTTACATTTTTGTATTTCTTCTCTGGCAGGAGGAATGAATGCGGAATATGCCTATATATAAGGAAACAAAGCATAATAATCTCTGTCTTGTTACTCTACCTTTACTCCTGCTAATATACCAGTAGTAGACACACTGAAGTCCAAGTATGCCAACATATCTGGAGATGTAGGTCTGAAAATAGCAGCCAGCTTCTTTTTAGGCATATCATCTATTTAAAATACATAAAAACAGAAGAGTACCATATTATTATTTTGGAAAAAGAACACAGGACAAAAATGTATCTTTACCAGATGCTTTCTATAGTTTCTAGACAGCTATTTCAATGCACTGCATCCATTCAATTAGGCAGTTATGGTATAACAAAATAAATAAATCAGTCTTCAGATTACCTACAGTTTGGCTAGTTGGCAAACATTCTGTACCTGTATCCAAAATAGTGGGCCATGTTTTAATATCTACTGCTGTTGCAGCTTCCTTGGACTTCAGCAGTTTCATTATTGCTTGTGTGGTCAGTATACATGCAGACTTACTGACCTGTAAAAGACACAGCATTAAAAACATTTCTAAAACTATGAATGAATGCTCAAGGGATTTCATATCCATCCAGATGAGATAACCAGTAAGCTGAACAGATGAAGAAAAACATGGGAAACACAGCAAAATAAACTGCAACAATAGAAAGAACTTTTTAAACAAGTTTCTGAAAAAGAATTTCTTGACTCAGATACAGCATACTGGCTTTTTTTTTTCTCCTAACTTATTTCACATTGACTGTGGCAAAGCAATTCATCAGGCTGCATCAACCATCCTACACCCACCAAAAGCATTTAGAGAGGAATGTCTTATACATACCTCTACAATCATTTTGACAGTGGGCAGAGTGGTAGCAAGATTCTGTGGATGAGGTGGGCGAACGGTGATAGGTATACAGCCGGCATATAAGCAGCCATAGAAAGTTGCTATCAAGTCTACTCCTGTGAACAATATTTGTGAAATTAAAGCCATTTTTATCAGAACAAAAAGTCAAACTCTTTCACGTAAATCAAAATACACACTGATTTATTTTATTAAGATGTAAGGATTTGCCACAAAGGTTTCTTCAAATCAACAGGTTGTTCTTGGCCATGCCCAATTCCATAACGTTAAAATATTTTGCATTTGAAAGTTAGCAAAAACTATTCAAACCCAACAAACTTTAAATTTGTAGGGAAATATTTTCATGGACAGGTAGCATAAAATAACAAAAATAAAAAAATAAGGTATTGTAATTTATGAAGATGATGACTGACTCAGGTTCTTTTAAAAAGCATACATTTGTTTTTCACAATTATCTCTCTGCAATATGCCGTCATCCTACTTTTATGAGGTAATACTTTTTTCCTGAGGTACGCTTGTAAATATATACTAGTAATGCAAGCCTGGGGTCCAGATTTCACTTTTAGAGACAGCCATTCAGGAAAGCAAGGGTGTTTGTACACCAACATCCCTAATCTAGCTTTCAATAGATACAGTTTCATTCCATTCTCTGAGGCTGAAAAATGAGAATCTTTTATGTGGTTTATATCAAACTACTCTTGCATAACTGCCCAGACACCGGGAGCAGTTAGATGAAATGTTTGGTAAATGTAGTTTGCCACTTGGAGAAGCGACTTCATAATAAAACACCGAAAAGGAAGTCTATTCCTTGAAATGCTAGGTCACTGCCATATACCACTATATTAAATGGATTTTTGAATGCTCTATCTTAGCATCTTAGTTGTTTATTTCCTTGTGATATCTGACTTTGATTTTTGCTGTCTGTACTGTCCTACCTGGAGGATAAACCAGGGAAACATGGTCACCAACATTCAGTCGTCCTTTCTCCATCAGCGCGACTGCGACTCTCTCTGCTCTCTTGTGCAGCTGTATGCACGATGCAGTGCTAGCTACAGTGCCCTGCACAAAACAGAAGCAACGTCAGAAAACTTTGTGGAGAACAGTTTGAAACTGAATAAAGTACATGCTGCAGATGAAATATTTTATTGCCCTTATTTTAATAATACAGCAAACACTTTTAAAGACTGTGTTTCGGTGTTTTGGAAACCATGCTGTTGGTACCATGAACTTTTAGAATGCTAGAGAATTTTATATGTATTATTTTGAATATCAGACAGTGAAGCAGCTTATAAATGTATTTGGTACCACAAAAAGAATATCTTACAAATATTTGAAATTTCACAGTCCAAGGGAGAAAACACAGCCGTAGTTGTAACACAATTGTTTTAGCAGCAAGTCAAGCACTGCATCAGCTTTACCCCACAAGCACAGCCAATCCTCTAGATGCTTTTGCAATTAGCAGTCTTAAAAGAGCAAAGGGAACTCTGCTGATGTCTTTGGTATAGATATTCTTTTAAAGGGTCATAGAGGCAACCTAAGCTGTGGTTGGTATGCACTGTCACTTCTGCATCTACTGTCCATCTTGTAGAAAATGTATTTCTCACAAGTATGCATTTGGAAAGTCTTCACATGGAAGCAGTCGCAAAGTCATGGGGACTCCAAAAGCCTTAGTCCAGTTTTTGATGTGAAGACAGAAAACATCCTTTTGCTATCCAGCCTAGGAAGCAATGCCTTAGCCTTAAGCCTGTGAGGTTGGGAATGTATCTGTTCCAAGACTGCAATCTGATTCAAGAAAAACTGGTGGGACAACCACCTCAGAGGGAAACAAATAGTCAGAGACTGAATCAAGCCTCCCGCTATACAGATAAAAGATTATCACAGCAAATTTTGCTATACAAGTAATTGGTTTCAAGTCCAAGACGGGCTGCCACATGTAATCATCAGCCCAAGTGCATGGCTGCCTGATCCATGCCCCAATTTGATGGAGGATGGCACTGGCACTCTGCTCAGTTTTACTAAGAAAACTTGTTAAAGCCTGGGAGCTAAGTCATGCAAAATAAGAACAGTAAATATAGTGTATTGTTGATATAGAACAGTAGCAGCTCAAGGACGTGGGAGAAGAATATTGACACAAAAAGGTGCAAAACAAAAGGGTTTCACATGGACAGCTGTGAACACATTAATGTTTAGCATTGTAGCTTATTAAGGCATGCGTTCACGAACAGATAATTTCTTTGTGCCTAAATTTTGTGTTTTCTTTTTGCGGAGTCTCCTTGTGAAGGGTAAAAGTTGCCTGAACAAAGCAACCCAGAAAGGGGCTTCTTCATACTATAAAACTTCCCTCAAAAGCCTCTCTACTCTGAGAGAAGAGTAAACCAATTCTGTGGCTTTTAACAATAATCATATTGAAGCAGTTTCTTCTGCTAAAGCAGGGCCTCATATGAGAAAAGTCAGAACTTCGAACAATGTCCTAAACCATTTTGCCTGTGTGAATGAGACCCCCAAAGGCAAATCCTCTACTTCCCAAGGACTGCTGCTGGACCTTCTGAAAGCATGTTCCCTATCTCACATGTCTGCAGTACAGCATAGCACAGGACAGACCCCATTTGTCACTGGGCTGTTACTGTCACTGAAAGGGTAGCTACTGAGTACAGGCTCAAACAAAAATTGAACAGCTTTGCCTCCTGGAAAGAAAGAAGGGGAATAAAAAAGTGCCAGAATGGCAGTAGAAAAATCTAAACTATTTGAGCTTTCTGAAATATGCACAGCAGTAATGCTTCTCAAGCCCAGGGAGGCTGAAATACTGAGGAACATACAAAAGCGCACATTTTTTCACAGCCCTTCATGAAGTGTTGGATACACAGGGCATGTGAATGCTTCAAAACTACTGACAGTCACATGCAGAGCGGAGTGGCTATGAGCAAAAATTGTGTATTTACTGAGAAACATGACTGTTGCTTCGTCATATGTCATAAGGGCTCAGACAGCCCTTGAATAAAATAAGTATATAGAGGCTGTAGTCCAAAACTGAAGCTTTTACTTGTTTATGTTTGAGTGACTATAAGTGCCACCCCTTTTGGGGGCAGAGCTGATGACAAGGCATCAGTGTCTCCTGAAGGGTGTGCAGTGCTCCTGGAAAACATGACTCCAAACCTGCCCCAAGGGTTCTCTACTTAGGCTCTAGATCTTCTAATTAAAAAATCCTCCAGCTCTGACTTCCATTTACCTTTGCACTCAGGGACGAAGACAGAATCATGGCTTCCATTAATATGACAGAAGTTGTGTTCCAGCAGGAAATGCAATTACTGCAATGTTTTAAGCTAGGCAGAATGCAAACTGAAATACCAGATGTGGAAAAATTCCAGATGTGGGGAAAATTCCAGATGTGGGAAAATTATGCTGCTTTCTAACCAGCAATTTTTGTCTGCTTCATCAAAATAACCTGAAGCATTTTAGGAAAAGACTTCTGAGTGAATTTTCTTAGAATTCAAACAATCTCTTTCTGATCTCAATCTCCAAGTACAACTTAAAGTGCATCTCACCTTGGAATTCAACAAAAGGAAGAGGGGATGATCTGGAGTTGTTTGAGCTCGCCACTGAAGTACATCTGCTAAATACAGGAACTGAAACAAAAAAAGGAGGTGCTTCAGATTCACTCAAACTGTACCATGCTTAGTTTCAGCAGAATACCGTAACTGGTCTTCTCTCATTTTGAATAAGCCAATTCAAACATTTAATAATACAGAATCACAGAATCACAGGGTTGGAAGGGACCTCTGCAGATCATCTAGTCCAACCCCCCTGCCAGAGCAGGGTCACCTACAGCAGGTTGCACAGGAACACGTCCAGGCGGGTTTTGAATGTCTCCAGAGATGGAGACTCCACCACCTCTCTGGGCAGCCTGTTCCAGTGCTCTGCCCCCCTCAAAGTAAAGAAGTTCCTCCTCATGTTTAGGCGGAACTTCCTACACTCAAGTTTGTGCCCATTACCTCTTGTCCTGTTGCCGGGCACCACTGAAAAGAGCCTGGCCCCATCCTCCTGACACCCACCCTTTAAGTATTTGTAAGCATTAATAAGGTCACCCCTCAGCCGTCTCTTTTCCAGACTAAACAGACCCAATTCCCTCAGTCTTTCCTCATAAGAGAGGTGTTCCAGTCCCCTAATCCTCTTGGTAGCCCTATGCTGTACCCTCTCCAGCAGTTCCCTGTCCTTCTTGAGCTGGGGAGCCCAGAACTGGACACAGTACTCGAGGTGTGGCCTCACCAAGGCAGAGTAGAGGGGGAGGATGACCTCCCTCGACCTGCTGGCCACCTCAACCTGCTGATACCAGGATATCAGTGTTACCTTTCTTGCCTGGTCATTATCCTCCAAATGGGTAACATCTCTCCCTGAGGCTTGTGCAATTCTCTTTCCAGCAACAAGGTTTCCTACTATCATTGAAGCAGGACCAACATCTGTATTTTGAAAAACAGTGCAAAATGAGGCAAAACAATGTATGGAACATGTAATAATCTGTAATTCAGCCTGTAGATTACTATAAACACCATATGTAACATAGGTATGAAAAGATGAAAAACTAAAACCGAGGACCATATTGCATAGAAAAAGAGAGAAAAGGACAGTATGATACACTAAAAATCAGTCCATTATCAGTATGATACATTTGAAAAATGAGTCTATTACTGATCCAGCAAATTGAGGTCTGTCTGTAATTCAGTTTTATCACATGACTTACAGCATGTCTGAGGACCATCCTTTGCAAAATGGTCAGTACAGGAAAAATTTATAATGTAGCTACAGAAGCATGAAACTCGTACATGTTGTATATCTTTGCATTTACCTGGGACTAGAGACAGATCACAATGCCCTCACTGAGCTCTGGTCTGCTCTGACACCACCACTAGCTCTTCCAAGTTATGCAGCTTACAGCCATCCAACATGCACAGACCTGAGCTGTCACATTGCTTCCGGATCATACTCTGTGCATACCCTCAGACAGACACACAGAACTAAGGAACACACTCTGGTTTACTCACCTGGTTGTTTCTGTCGGGGCTTAGGAAGGTTAGTAACACAAGTATGTGGACACATCAAGACATTACAAGGATGCAGAGCACCCTCTAAAAAGCGCTGCTTGGTTTCTGAAATATGAATTCCTCCAAGTGGAGCTTTTGGCAAAGTGTTGGCTGGCACCAAGGCAAGACAGTAGACACCCACTTGGTGAATGCTATCAATTGCCTTTATAGAAAGAAAAAAAAAAATATATATTCCACGTTATCAACTGGCATGTAGCTAGAGCAAGAATTTGAATTCAAGTCATTTAATAATATAAAGTTTTACTTGCACACAATTTGCAAATAAAGGGTCCAATTCTGCACTCACTGAACTCATAGAAGTTGTGCCATGACTTCAATGGGAGCAGGAGCAGACCCAGGACTTTGCTTGTGCACTCTATCAAGGGGATGCCACCTGCACATCAGGGATTAGGAAAATCTCTTAAAAGTGGGCAAAAAGTGCAGAGATTTAAAAAAGCTAATTATACCACAGCAAATTTTGCACGTATGGCACAATCACAAAAGCGCAGTAGAACATAAAACCACAAAAATAGGGAGGAAAACATCTTGCTGCCTAAAACTTAAGTGTCTATTTTAGCTATGACACTTCTAAACAGAGAAATAAAAATATTTCCTCCCACGAAAAACAGCCATTCTATTACCAGGTATTCCCTCCAAGAAGATGACAAAGCTGAAATTAGACAGAAACCATTATTACACAACTGCCTTACTCTTAAAAGGCATCTTGCCTTAAGTTGTTCTCTCTAATCTTCCCTTCAGTTGTCCCTTCACCAAAGTCATCTTCCGTAATTGCGCTCTCACTTTTACTTCCTTAGAATTGATTGATTAATTCCAAAATCCTGAACTGCAATCTATCAGAATTCCCTGGTCACTCACAGAAACACAATAAAGTAATTAAGGGAAAAAGTTTTTAGTGCTTACTGTTGGAGATCTAGAATAAGGATATTAGTGACATAAAAAGATTTCAGGGTCTGTTTTGATACTTGGCACTAGGTATACCCTTCAAAATTTTCAGACTTAACTTCTCAGCCAGTATGAAATCAGCAGAGATGTGTAGAATTAAAACAAAAAAACCCTATCATCCTTAGGACTTTAAGAATCTAGTAGTATGAAGTTAAAAAAAATTCTGAAAGTGTTACTTTTTACAAAATTCTGTTAACTATCAAACCCTGAAATACATTCAGAAGTCAGCTTATTACAAGTCTCTATAGTTACACTGCTAGGTTTTTCTTACGGAAAAAAAGATGGTCTAAGATTCTCATTTCATACATCAGCCTTATTCACCTGAAAAGAGAGAAAGGACAGACTGACTACCTGTAGAACCCTGCTCATCCACTGAAAACTATCCTCCTCTGATGCATCAGGGCGCTGCTCTGCCACAAGCACTATTCGATCATCATGCAAAACGGTCACAGAAAACACTGCTATCCTAAAACGCAAAGGACAGAAGAATGATAGGATGCAACATATGATGGACATGGTTTATTATAATGTAGAAATGACTGCAACCTTTAATGGTACCATTTCAACACACACAAGCATTATTCATGCCAGATCATCACAAAATCACAGACAAGTTTAGAACAAATGTAGGTTTATTATTGTAATTTATTTCTGTTGGGGGCCAAGTGAATTTACAGTCACTAATAAAGCACGTGTTTAGCACAAGCAGGTTCCATATGTGCAGGGGCTGTGCAAACCTTGCCTATGTAACTCCATCATGCATGCTAAACTTGTTGCGCCTACATACAATGTCCCTCCTGAAAAACAACTATGCCAAATTACTGACCAGCCAGTCTAGCAACGCTTGCACTGAAAAATATTTACTCCCCTTTGTGAATTAAATTCATTTTAGGCTTGCATCTTCTAGGATAAAATATTAATAATGCCTCAACTAGGTATGTGCCATGAGGTAAGCTCAACTTTCATAGAATCATAGAATGGTTTGGGTTGGAAGGGACCTTAAAAGGTCACCTAGTCCAACCCCCCCTGCAGTAAGCAGGGACATATTCAGCTAGATCAGGTTGCTCAGAGCCCTGTCCGACCTGACCTTGAATGTTTCCCCGGATGGGCCCTCCACCACCTCTCTGGGCAACCTGTTTCAGTGTCTCACCACCCTCATTGTAAAGAACTTCTTCCTACCCTCTTTTAGTTTAAATGCATTACCCCTTCTCCTATCACAACAGGCCCTACTAAAAAGTCTATCTCCATCTTTCTTATAAGCCCACTTTAAGTACTGGAAGGTCACAATAATGTCTCCCGGGAGCCTTCTTTTCTCCAGGCTGAACAACCCCAACTCTCTCACAGCCTTTCCTTATAGAAGAGGTGTTCCATCCCTCTGATCTTGTTTGTGGCCCTCCTCTGGACCTACTCCAACAGGTCCTTGTCTTTCCTGTGTTGCCAACAGGTCCTTGTCTTTCCTGTGCTGAGGGCTCCAGAGCTGGACACAGTACTCCAGGTGGGGTCTCATGAGAGCAGAGTAGAGGGGGAGAATCACCTCCCTCAACCTGCTGGCTGTGTTTCTTTTGATGCAGCCCAGGATACAGTTGGCCTTCTGGGCTGCAAGCGCACGCTGCTGGCTCACGTTCAGTTTTTCATCCAGTAGTACCTCCAAGCCCTTGTCCACAGGGCTGTTCTCAATCCCTTCATCCCCCAGCCAGGGGGTGCCCCAACCCAGCTACAGGATGTTGGCACTTGGCCTTGTTGAACCTCATGAGGTTCACATGGGCCCACTTCTCAAGCTTGTCCAGGTCCCTCTGGATGGCATCCCGTCCCTCAGGCATGTCAACCACACCACTCAACTTGGTGTCATCTGCAAACTTGCTGAGGGTGGACTTGATCCCACTGTCTATGTCACTGATGAAGATATTAAACAGTAGTGGTGCCAATATTGACCCCTGAGGGATACCACTTGTCACTGATCACCATCTGGACATTGAGCTATTGAACAGTGAAGAGCAATAAGGTTGGTGATACAACACACACTATCTTTGAAGTTCCTTCAGCAGCCTCAACAATCCTAGTTTGTTCTTTAGAACATGCTGCAAAGTTCTTCCCTACGCCACTCTGCATGAAAGGCTCAGGTGGACAAATTGATATACAAGCTTCATTTCACTGTCTTAAGAGAAACTTTGAAAGAAGTTTTAAACAGACACCTAAATATCTATGTTTATACTATATGAAAGTAATTTTAAATCTATTATGCATGAAGCAAGGTGTCAATATTTGTCTTCCAAGTTAGCAGGGACAGCCAAGTTCTTATCTGGCATATCACAACTTAGTGCCACCTTTCCTACGAAATATGCATGTAAAAATTCACATGCAGAATTCCTGTGTACGCTGTGTTAGTTGTTGATTGTTTGCAGGTGAAAAAAGGAGCAACAAGTCCAATCAGCAGTGGTGAAGTTTTTAATATACTCACCTTCCCCGATAGACAAACTTCATGGGTTCGACTGCCAATGCGGTGGCTACCACATCATCCGCATTGTGCCTGCGGCCACTAACTGTCATTAAGCCATCCAATTTTCCTACCACAAACACCAAATAGTCCTGAAAAGAAGACAGGATTAGAAATAGAGGGGCAAAACCTCCAGACTCCCAGCGATCCATGTCTCATTAAAGCCAACAATATTCTTAAGATCTGTGTGAGGTCACTGCCCTGACACAGAATTCTGCTGAATTCAGGGGCATCACTTAGAGTTGGGAGTCAGGACAAAGCAGGGCCCCAGGTGGCTCATTAACACTTACAGGACCCACAAAGCCAAGCAATCCTGTTCTTGTAAAGGGTTGGTCTGAAACAGGCACACCAGCTGCCGTCACTGGAATGGCCTGAAAGAACACATAAGTATTCAGACACTCAGAGTCCTGGTGAAAGTGAAGATAAAATGCTTTCTGCTTCTGTTTCATTGCAGCCCTACACTCAGTTGAAAAATTACCCAATGACAACAGTTACTATCATGTCAAGTATGAACAACAGTTTTTTGAATAATGAAGAACACAACAATTCTTAACTCTGTGGTAGCCTTCTTTCTTATATTTTTCTCAGCTACTCAGCCTTTATAACAAGAGTTCACACCACTTTTTAAATCAGGATTTATAGTATGCACTCATATAGCACTTAATCAGAACGTCTTTCTGTTGCTACTATTAATATCCCTGATGAGATATGTACCCAGGCATATCACTTCAGTTGTGACAAACACTATGCTATCAGAATTTTGAGAAAGTTAAGTTTGCTGCAATTATGGGACTGCTTACAACAGAGAACCAGAGCAAAAGCATTACGCTCATCAACAAGTTCCTCTCACCTACTCAAGTGGTTTCCTTGCCTTCACATCACTCCCCAACTCTTCCATTACATCAGGTTTCTCGATGGCTGTCTCACTAGCTAAGGACAGTGCTGAAAGCTAAGCTGTTTAAAGCACTGAGGTTTGGCAAGCTGACAGAAAGAGCTTTTTTTGAAAGAGAAGACTACAGTCAGGACTTCTTTCATCTCTCTCGTAGAACTCCATACTGCAGCTGAGTCTTCAAACTGCTGCCCAGTGTAACACTACTCTGTGCTCTGACTTTCACTCCTTTCTTGCCAGAAAAAGGAAAACATGAAACTGGAATACCGTGAGGAAAAATCTGGGCAGAAAGATCGCTTTTGCTTTACTTTGACAAACTACAAGGCTTATGACTGTTATGCTCTCTTCCTTACTACCTCTTCTTCCATATACCTAGGAATATAATGTCATATATCCAAAAGGAAACTGTTCAGTGTTTTAAGCATTACAGCAAATCAACACTAAAGTTCATTTTGAAAAGCACATACTGTTTGCAATACACAAAGGAAGCTTTTCTAAATAATCTATTAGATCTTAAAAAATGCATTTTGATTGTATGAAGAAGCTCACAAATACCAGACTAACTCCTAACTTTATGTCCAAGTTGTGCACCAATAAACTTGAAATGTCTTCAGGTATCTTTACATAAGACTGCTCTGTTAATACAGAACTAAGATGAATTTAAATGCTAAAATAGGCACAACACTGGACTGCAGAATACAGACACAGCTGATTGACTGCTGATAGTACTTTGTATTTTTGGTTATAAGAGACAGATTTTTGAGCTCTGACTGAGAATGAAGCAAAGTTTATATGGCCAGGGTTTTTCTAATAAAATAAGAAAGGAAGTTTAAGGAACAAATATGTTTATTTGCAAGAAGAAATGTAGAAATGTAACATTGAAATGTTACATTGTAACTAGAAATGCAACAATGAAACTTTACCATTACAAAGAGAAATACAAACCTCAAACACATTCTTGGTGATTCCGAGGAGGCCAAAATATGCCATCCCAGTTGCACCTGAATTCACACATATTTCTCCAACCTCATCGGCTTTGCACAGATAAGGAGTCCCATCCACCTTCACAACACACACATTTGCTAAAGGGAAAGGAAGAACACAGAATCACAGCATTAGCATGCTTCAGCAGCTGACACAGAGGTTGCTTTGCCACCAACAGGTAGATAAAAATTTTAATATCAATTACCTATCAGCTACAGCAAAAACACAGCATGCAAGAACTCTATCTTTTTGACAGCCTGTGTCATGTGTTCTCCAAGATTAAAGTTGCAAGTTCGCAAATGCGAATTTTTTTTTCTTACAGTGCTTCACAGCCTACACATCAGCTGCAACTGAATCCAAAACCATAGCAATTGCATTTCAACATGAAGGCAAATGGTTTGATTAAGTAGAAGCATATATGAGAATAAAGATGAAAAATAAGAGAATACCAATTACAGACATACCATTGCTTTTACTCACTGCACACTTTGGTATTCATAATATCATCCCTTAAGTTACGTAAGAAACACATTCGAAATGGAGAGAAAACTAGGCTATTTTATTCTCTCACTGTCAGGTCAATGATTTTTCTGCGTTTGTCCCTTCTTCTTTTAAAGCAGGCCAGTCTGACAACTTTTGGAGACCACAGACAACTCATCTCACAGAGTTGTCCCTTACTGAACTACAGTCCTGTGTATAGTCCTGTGTACAGTCCTATGTAGTCCTGTGACTACATATTATCTCTTCCCTATCTTCAGTTTGATGACCTTCTTCAACTCATTAAAAGTATTGTGTTTCATAAAGGTCCTACTGCTATTATCCTTACCAATTTTCTTCTGAAATCTCAGAATTCTTTCTATATTGAAATTTTCTTATTTTTAATCAAGGATATACACATTTGTAAACCAAATATTACACTGAGCCACTGGACATATTTTACTTCTGAAGGCACTTTTTTCTCAGAGGCTAAGTAGAGCGCTTGCTTAAGCATTATGGATTTGTTCTTTCCTAGTCCCAAAGGGAAAAGAAAAAGGATATGGAGGGAGAAGGCATGATGAAGCAAGGAAGTTTAGCTTAGCACTTAAGAGTCAAGATTAACAAAGAAATCAAAATGACTATCTAGGTCAATGTAAAATGAACAGAGCCTTTGAAAAAATAACACAGAACTATGCCATAAATTAATGATCTTCCCTTTCCCATTTCATCTGCTCCCAACTCAGATTATAAGAGTAGTTTGTGGTCATACCTACTATATTAAAGAAAACACCCACGCGACCCCAGAGATACCAAAAATTTATGTAGCTGGTTTATTTCTACGGGGATCTTTTAAATGTTTTGGCCATGGAACATAGGTCAGATGGGACGCCCAGATAAGGCTTAGAACAGGCATTACTGTTTTCTAATTTAGCCATTCTTAAGTGATATACAGATAGTCCTTACTTTTATTACTGTTCAACTAGCATGAAGAGAAATCATAAATGGAACGCGGCACATTCCCTTTTATACTAACACACGATAAAGCCATCTCTGCTGCAAGCGTGGACCAAGAACTCTTCTGATAGAACAGAAGGTACATTTTCTAATCTCAGAGAAGTCTTCAGTTCTTACGTCTGAATAGGACGGAAAATAATTCACCCTACCAATAGATCATCCTCTAAATTATCTTGGTTTCATAAAAATTATCTGTCAGAACAACTAGCATTTATTAATCAAGTGTTTGGAACCACACAATGGTAACATTTGCTGACCAAATAAAGAGATGCCACTCAAACGCTGGTACAGGTCCAAGTCCAAATTAGAACAACAGTTTCAGTTGCTGAAAATTATACATATGAACTAGAAGGTTGGAATTAAATTGTACACTATGAACTATCAGTCATGCAAAAAAGCATTTTGCAATTTAGGAGGAGAAACTGGAAAAAAAAGGCTGTTTAAATCATAATGGCAAATTGAAACAGAATAAATAGTTTATTACCACAGGAAATAACTTCTGTTAATCTCAGAACTCTCTATTGTAATGCTTCAGTAATGATGCAGACAGAAGTGCAACAATTTGTACAAATGCTACAGTCCTCAACTCATTTACAAACATGGAAAAACCAACAGATTAGTACCTAAATGATGCTCCCTCCGTGAAGCCCAAGGACAATACTATCACCCTGTCAAGTAAAAAAAAAAATACTTACCAGTAACCAATGTATGATACAGGCAGTCTACACGTACATTCTAACAGCAGGCATAGTTCTGCCCTGCCATGTGATACTGCAAGGTTTTCCTTTTGCAGTATCTGTAGAGCCTGTACTCTTGCTTCTCCTCCTTTTCCTGGTTCATGTGTGACATACAAGAGAGTGCATCTACCACCATTTCAGTCTCTCTTAACAGCATTGCATCTGAAAAAGAATTACAGAGAAGGGAAAAGCAGATGGAACAGGAATGTACATGTGGACACATCACAAAGAATACTGATTACTGGTAAGAAAGCTTTCTTTCTTCAAATGAGTCCACATGTACATTCTTATAGATGGTGACTCTCAGCAGTTAGCCCTGCCATGAGATTTCTGGCAGAGGATGAGAACCCTATTGTTCAAACAAATGGCCACACTGATGCCCTACCAAAGACTGGATTCATCTTTGGATATTTCAAGACCAGCACAGCATGAATGCAAGAAGAATGTCAGAGGCCTGCACAGCAGGATGTTACTACCAAAGGTGCCTGATGAGTGTTAGAAAGTGCCCTCCTGTTCCACCTTCGCCGTTTCATAGTGGATCTGTATGCAACTGATACCCATTTGGATTGTTACTGTGTGCCAACAGTGGAATTCCAGCATCTTCTTGTAGCAAGCAAGTCTTCCTAAAAGGCCTTGGTCCGTGAGAATAAAACCAAGAGGACCCTCCTTGCACTATAGTCTTTAGTTGTAACTTCTGTTCTAGAAGCATGAAGCCCTAGGAAAAATACTAAAAGGCTATGATAAAATGCCTCTACCACCATTGTGGAATATATTTGCAGGGTTTGTAGAGAAACCTTGTCTATGACGAACACAGCATATGGGGATGTGCAATGCAAGGACCTGAATCCTTCCCTGCTCTTCTGGGAAGGGCAACAGACATAAAGCAAGCCAACTTCCTACATAAGGATGAACAAGAATCTAAACTCTAAAGGTGGTCACACAATAATCCAGAGCACAACATTTAAACTGGAAGAAAATGTCTCATCAGGAGTGTACACATTACCAGAGATCTCCAAGAGAAGTTCTGCAGTGGCAGGCTGTTGTGCCATAATGTGATAGACTGAAGCCAAGTGGAACACACAGAACTGATTACTACAATAAATTCTAAGGACTCAGTGGTAATGAGGTACTGCTATCTCACTTCACAATCTGAAAACTTCACAAAGTTGTTCTGTAACAACTTCTTTCACAAATCAGGCATTGAGATACAGGAACCAGATTCCTCTGCAGTGAAGATGCGTCATGATAACTACCAGAACCTCGGCAATTGTTTGCTGACACATGGACAAAGGAAACAATAACATCCAAGCCACTGGAGACAAAGTAAGCATCCTGCCATTTGAGAAATTTGAACCATTCTCCTTGAACTTCTGGGAAAGATAGTGAATACAGTCACAATCCAGAATTTTAAACTGTATATGCATAAGTTCATCTTGCAGAAGCCTAAGATCTGGCACCAACCCAAAGTTTTCTGTTTGAGTGTAAGAAAGTAGCTATTGCAGCACTCCTTCTGTGAACCAGGCTTTGAATGATTAAGAGCTACAGGGATATAGATCTTCTGGATTACAGAGGGCTACTCTTCTGTCAAAGGAAGAATGTGAGAAGGATCCCTGTAAAAGAATGGAAATGTTTAGACAGGAAGTAGTAGGGAGGCAAACTTGATTGAATACCCTGAGCATCCATATCCAGGTATTATACCATAAGGTATAATAAGCTTCCAAGATGACAGATGACATGGCAATTGCATGCCTGTTGATGGGAAAGTTGGAGGCAAAAAACAGGCAGAAAAAAAGAGATTTGGTACTCTCCCTACCGTCTTTACCAGCTCAATTTGAAAAAAATGAACTAAAGATTGCTATGAACTAAATATTGCTTCTTAGCAATGTCAGTCGCAGACATTGCAACAGTCCAAGGTGGTCAACATGTGAGGTAAGACATCGTCCCTCCAGAAGCTGAAGAGAAGATTCCAGGGGAATGCATACTAGGTTATCTCTTTAGAATTCCCGTGCTATCTTTGATGGGAAGATTTCTTGGCGGATGCTTGCACTTGCCTAGTGAGTCTTGTGATTGGCATTCACAGTAGATAATGAATATGAACAGCCAAGGCTGAAGAGAATGTGGCATCAAGAGCGGCCAACAGGTTAAACAGCAGTGACATAAGACATGATCCCGGTGCTTAAGTGTCTGTTGAATAAGATCTCCTGAGCAGGTCGGCTCAGTATCACAGAACAAATAGCAAGATCTGAACAAAAGGAAGGCTAAATTGCACACTTGATCCATGACCTTTTAACCAGTTGGTTCCTGAATAAAGCATGCCAGGGACCGTCAAGGGTAATGAGATCAAAACCATTTGGCTTGACTGAGCAAGTCTCAGCATGACTACTAGTTCTTGGCTAGGAGACTACCTTCACAGCATGTTTGACCAAACAAAATTCAGGAATGTGAGGTCTTATATTGTAAAATGTTTGAAAGACTAGGGCACGTGGGCACTTCTAAGACCTTAAATGCATTCAATGGGCATCAGAAGATGGAACAAAGCCAGGGATGGCATCTAACTCAAATTAGCACAGCAACCTGGGGAAAGAAAATAAACCAGAGCCAGACAAAGTGCAAGACACATCAGTCAGCAGAGTAATTCAAGAGGGCAAATAACAGGAAAGGAAATGGTGGTATGTTCTCTCCTGTATGCCAAACACCAAATGAGAACGGACAGAGCACATCCTCTGTGAATACTACACAGGAAAAAGCATAAATCTTACAAAGTAAAGCACAAGTATATCTACTGTTAGAATGTATATGCAGACTCATTTGAAAATAAGTCATTAATTTCCTTAAGTCATTAATTTCTTTTCATTTTGCACACATCTATTAACAACTGCTAGCTTTTTTATTTTCTTCCTACTCTGAAAACTTTTAACTATTTTTTTTTTTAAGAGACAGTCACAGGGAACAAAGTCACTGGATTATCCTCTAGAAAGAACTCTTATCGCCTATGTTCTGACTTAAGGAACATGCAGAGAAATTTCTGCTAAAATATACCTTCAGACCTGGAATTTTTATTATTTGGTCAAATTGAAGTAAATCTGCCCCAGATACTGATAGCCCAATGATGATCAGAGTTTTAAAAGAGTTAATTCAATAAGTTGCCCAACTTCCGGTTAACCTACAAGTAGTTTTGCCACTTACTCCTGTATTTTAAAATAGCAATATCCATCAGTTACAAGTCATACCACTTTGAGGCACTAAATGGATACACACCTAACTGTTTTTCCCTCACACTATCAGACAAGTCACTCCACATTTCTTACTAATGTAGAAAGTCCTGGTGGTGGTGTCAATTGTCTGTCAATGGCATCCAAAACCAGAAGGGTCCATTAGATTTGCCAGACAATGCTCCAAGGCATTTGACAAAGGAGAATGAGTTTTGCCAAAGATCCCTCTCACTACCAATTAAGCATTTCACAAGGACAGAGTTTTTCATTAGCGACTTACGTAGAAGAGAAAGGTGAAATTACTTACCTGCAAACATGCAGGTAATTCTTCCAACACCATAAGGCAGGCTTGAACCCGCCACTGAGCAAATGCACTACAGAAGATTACGCAAGTGAACTTACAGCTGTAACGGCTGAATATGAAGAGTAGCTTAAGGTGCAACACAACTGTAGACTGCTTTGTGCCTTAGAGTAGTCAAGCACACTCTGCCCAGAGAGCAAGTCTACAGCAAAGCCAGGCGGATCTCCATGTGATAAATTGATCCAAAGAAAGATTTTAATTGATCCTGCATCAAATACCACTTTTTTTAACTCTCAAAAACTGGACCAACATAAAGTTCAACCTCAGTCGGTTCACCAAAGGATCCATGACTACCTGAAGGGCATGCAAAATTGTTGCTTCCATGTTCTTGTGACTAACTCATAATCTAAGTAGATGACTGGGGGCACAGCTAAATTTCAATGAGGTTTCAAGGGGGCATCAGTAGTCTGAACAGCTGAACCAGACAGCAGTAGTAGTCCATGCCGTCTGTATTCTAGTTGAAGTCGAAAAACAACCATTCTGTTGAGACACAGAAGCCAGTTCCAGCTGACTGTCTTGTGGGTCTTTGCAGACAAGTTTAACAACCTGAATTTGAACATTAAGATGAAACAATTCAGAAGCCATTAAGTCAAGATTAGGTCACTGCACTCTTTTTTTTCCCCTGCACATGACACTTGAGCATGCTTTCACACTGAGGCCATACAACAACACATAGTCATTATCCTTGATGTCTGTATTCACATTGGCCTGCCTTTACAACCTTACTTTCTAGAGTGTTAAGCTGAAGCAGAAGTTATTTCATTGTAAATTACCTGGCCCACCTATCTTGACTCAGATCTGTGACGCTATAGTATGCTCAAGGATCATAAGCAGAAAAGAGAGATGGTGATATAATGGTAACTGCCAGAGCAAAGAGGACACAAGGATTTTTTGCAGAAGCACCCAGATACCACCTGCCTGAGTGTGCCTGGCACACTGAACTCTTAACGGGATCTGCAGAATGCATATAATTCTATGACCATACCTAGGAATGCATTAAAACCCTCCTGCTGGCCACAAAGCCCTTGTGCAGAACATTTTGAATATCTTGCCTATCTACCTAGAAGGTCAAAATAGAGATGTTCCATTTCCTACAGTTAAAATAAGTAGGTCAGACATGAATCCCCACAGGAAGCGCTCCTTTCCCTTTATTTTGGTATGAAGTGCAGAGCTTTGCTCAGTCTTTTATTGGTAGCAAGAAGAAAGAAACTCTGAATGTAATTTAATTTCAGTCAGAATAACTGAACCACCAACCCTATTGTTTGTAAAGTGCTTCTGGGAGTAACGAGGAAAATCAAACAAGATCAGTGCCACTTGCTATACAACAGTTGAAATTTTTATCAGCAGACTGGAAAGATGTCTGCTTCCTATTACTCATAATGAGGGCCTTGATGTACAGAGAAGAGGTGGTTGCTGAAATAGCACAAGATGGCTCTCCCCTTCATCTTTACCTTGAGTAAATGCTCTACAGAGAGGCAGGCTTTGGAACCACAGCTCAGCAAGGCATGAGATTCATAATGGGACCAAGAATAGCAAAGCCACAGGTGCCAAGGCCATGACCAGAAGGAATCAGGTTCTGTGGTCACTACATAGTAAACCTGAAGGGGTAAGGAGAATTCCAAAAAATCTGCCTCTCATCCTCTCCAAGCACATACAGACTAGGTCAGGAGAGGCCTGAAGCTAGTGGTACTCTCAGACAGATAGTGCCAGGGAGCATGACACTACCAGCCTAAATGCTGCAATCTTCACTTCTGCAGTAGTGGTGATTAAGTGGTCTTTCAGGACACAGATCCCAGTCATTGTCCAGAGTCTTAGGTCTGGTTTGGCACCCTAATTTTTTTAATCTTCTTCAGAGTGCTTTCCTCTACAAATAATACATGACTCAGCAGCCTAGCCTCAAAAGAAAACAGGGTAGAGATAAAGTCTCATTGCTACAATCCACTTAATGGGCTGGGAAACAATGCCAATATCCACCTACTTTAAGAAGCACAGTGTTGCAAACAGATGTCATTAAGAAACAGTTAATCCAGGACTGGACAGTCTGGTGGAATATCCAGAGCCTCGGACTCTCAGAATAGTTGAGGTTGGAAGGGATCTCTGGAGGTTATCTGGTCCAACCCCTCAGCTGAAGCAGGGCCACGTAGAGCCAGTTGCCCAAGACTATGTCCACACAGCTTTTCAGTATTTCCGAGGATGGAGACTCCACAACCTCTCTGGGCAACCCATTCCAGTGCTCAGTCACCCTCACAGTGGAAAAAGTTTTTCCTTCTGTTCAGAGGGAAACTCATGTGTTTCAATTTGTGTCCACTTGTTCTTGTTCTGTCATAGGACACCAGTGAAAAGAGCCTCAGTCAGTCTTCCCTATAACATCCCTTCTGATATTTATACACATTGATGAAATCCCCACCTAACCTTCTCTTTCCCAGGCTGAACAGTCCAGCTCTCTCAGCCTCTCCTCATATACTGAGATGCTCTTAGTCTTTCTCCTGGTTCTGGTGGGTATAGGGTTAATTTTCCCCAGGCTCTGGCAGGGACACAGGTATTCCATTCCATGTGAGCCACGCCCAGTTTGTAGCTGGGGGCTGGCCAGGGGAGGGGGGAGGAAGTGAGGGTTGGGAACCGGCTGGTGCGCCCATGGGACTCTACCAAGCAGATCCCTGAAGAGGCCTAAGTCTGCTCTCCTGAAGTGCAGTGCTGTGATCTTGCTTTTTCTCTGCTCCATTCTCTCAGGATCCTGATCTCTACTATCTCATGGTCACCGTAGCCTTCAACCTTCACATACCCAACGAATGCTGCCTCATTTGTGAGTAAGAGGGTCAGCAAAGACCCTCTCCTCATTGGCTCACTTATCACTTGGGTCAGAAATTCATCATTGATGCTCTCCAGGAACCTCCTGGATTGCTTATGCTCTGTCATGTCATGAGGCTGCTTCTAGCTCTCTGCAGAAGGCTCATGCACTTGTTCCTCCTGGTCAGGCAGTCTACAGCAGACACCCACTACAATGTCACCCATACTGGTCTGCCTTTAACCTATGAGCTCTCAGTTGGCTCCTCATCCATCCTCAGGTGAGCTTTATGCATTCCAACTGTTCTCTCACATAAAGGTCAGCTCCTCCTCTTGTCCTTCCTAAAGACACTGTATCCCACCATGTCTCTATGTGAATTTTTCCAGAGGAGGGCAACACAGCTGGTGAAAGGTCTAGAAGGCATGTCCTATGAGGAGCAGCTAAGGCCTTTGGGCTTGTCTAATTTGGAGAAAAGGATGCTGAGGGGTGACTTCATTGCTCTCTACAGCTTCCTGAGGAGGGGACGTGGAGAGGGAGGCGCTGAGCTCTTCTCCCTGGGATCCAGTGATAGTACGTGTGGGAATAGTTCAAAGCTGCACCAGGGGAGGTTCAGACTGGACATTAGGAAGCATTTCTTTCCGAGAGGGTGGTCAAACAGTGGAACAGGCTTCCTAGAGAGGTGGTTGATGCCCCAAGGCTGTCAGTATTCAAAAGGCATTTGGACAACGCCCTTAACAACGTGCTTTAACTTGGTCAGCCCTGAAGAGGTCAGGTAGTTGGATTAGATGATCACTGTAGGTCTCTTCCAACTGAAATATTCTATTCTATTTTATTCTAACATGTGGACAATCACTTCTGCGTGAAAGATGGTATTTCTTACTATGCTTTATGTTTTGTTCTGATGTATCTGGTATTAAATAGCTGTATGTCAGTCAGCACTAATGCTAACAAGTGAATAACAACACAACTCTGCAGACCACCGAAAAGCATCTGTCCATACCAAATTATGGTCATTCAAATTTACCGTTGATTAATCTCTACTGAAAACATTTAATAATCTAATAGAGACAGTACTTAATCGTCACGTGTTTAGGTAACGCATCAAAACGTAAGTCATACTACCTAGAAGGTATTTATCATTTGACATCTTTATTTATTTCATAGCACAAGTTATCATATGTGGAGTAGTATGCTTAAGCCTACATGAAAAGCTTTCCTACCTCCAGGCATAATCTGTCCAACATCCTGTACAGTTAACACTGACAACTTCTCTTCTGTATCCACTCTTATCACGCCGAAACTCAGACAATTCATAGATAACACTGCTTTTCCTGGAGGAGGCCCACCCAATTCTGGAGGTCTGAAAAACAGAAAGTCAAATCATACACAGAATCAACAGACCGACGCTCATCATAAACACTGTGCAAGTCTCTCAGGCTTGTTGAGGTAAAGAGAAATAATGATCTCTCATTTTAAACAAACAAGAGTTCAAGGCTGGTAACATATTTTAACTAAATGAAAAAAGGGCTACAATAAAACATCACATAGCTTCCCCCCACTCTAAAATGTTACAGAGAGGGCTTAGTTCCATTATGGGCAAAGAAGTGTCAAGAATAAGCATTCAAAGGCTAAATTTCCTAAACACCAGGAAAAATTAGGAAGTGTTTGGAGGGCTTGATACCTCTCACTCTGAGCAAAATTGATTGAGGACCAACAACTCAATTTTGTGCAACCATTCAACTTTCAGGATGGAACAGAACAAAAGATTCCAGGTGCTGTTTAAAAAAACCCAGTTCTTTAAGTACTTTTTTTAAATTTGGCAAATGTCAATTCTCCCACCAGAGAAAGTACTCTCCAAAATCTCAAACTTTTTTTTTCAAATTTTCTTGAAATTTTGCACATTTTGATCAAAACCACTGTCAAAAAATTCCAGCATGTTCCATCCATATGTCTAGTCATAATCAAAGTATTTCCTTTTTTTCAGAGCATCTCTTGCTATCTCCAGAAATTCAATGGTATTTTTCAGGCCAGTTACAAATATTTTTTCCTTTCTTTAGCTCCCTGTTTACAAGGCATCATATACAAGCTATTACCTGAAGATTCAGCATTGTCTTCCTCCCAGATAAGTAAGTCTTGATTTTTGTGGCATTTTATAAAGGTCCTCCAGCAACATCAGTAAGGAAATGACCTCGCTTTGCCAAACGGTAAAAACACCCCTTATGGCTGACTATTTTTAGAAAATATTAAACTTTTTAAAGAGAACAAAACAAAAGTCACCCATCTTTCAGTGAAGGAGATAGCGGTGAGCCTCAGACTCCCTCTGTCTAGGTCTCTGGGCATCTTTATGTGGCTAATCATCTTTTCTGACTGCCATTTTAACACCAGATACACTTCAATAGTCAATAAATGCTTCAATTCACTTCTCAGAAAAGATAATTACCTGCGAATAGCAACAGTTAGTGCCTCTGAAGAACTAGCACAGGGACAGATTACTTCTGGTCTCAAACCTCTGGACTGAAATACATTCAGGAATGCATCACATGAAGATATCGACCCTAAAAAGAACAATCGTACAATTGGTAACATTTTGCCGAGGGCAGGAAAGGTTTTGCTGCAGGATTTCAAAGTCTATGCTTACTCTCAGCTCAGCTATACAAATATGGTTGCATCCATGCACAAAACCAATATACTTTCAAACTGCCTAAAAAGACATTCCAGTCTATTATCAGATGTTAGATTTAGAGAAAAAAGAAAACCCAGTGGTTAACAACTAATTCGCTGAATGAAACTGACAACTGCATACTGTCTTTGTCTGGCAGCACTCCGTAACACTTAACATCATGGAAAGTCCTTCAGTGATCAGAATATTTTGTTACTAAGGGTAACTGTATCTGTCTGCTTCCTATATAGTTCCTATGTGAGTGTTTCTTATAGGTCACGGAAGCAAAGCATTTAGAAATTAACATCAAATGCTTATGACATATCTTCAGTTCAGTTCAGAACTCTACCTGGCCTTTAGCACTCAGCTCAAAATGTAAGAGGATACCTCCTCACCTACAGCTTTGTATTTTAGAGCTGTGGAATTGCAGCACATAATGCAAACCAGCAAACTTCACTGATTATACTACATCCTAGGTTTAATTCGTGTCAATTCATATAAGAGTACAGCATTAATGAAAAGATGAAGTTATAAAAATGAACTTACACAGCTAAATGTAGCTAAGAAGTGCAAACAGCAATGAACAAGCAGTAGCATCACTAGCATATAAATAGTATTTTACTGTTGAACGAAGTGCCGAACTTTCTAAGCATTAGCTCTGAAACAGTGCTTACAAGAAGTATAATCTTAGCAAGACTATTTCAAGCTTTCATCTTCTGCCATCACAACTTGCTGATCTCTCAACATGCAACTCCAAGGAATCAGAAATATTCTTGATTTTCTGCTGTATGAGAACAGCAAAATTAGCAACTAAGGTATATTCTTGCCTCTTGGAAAAAAAATCTCCCAGCTGCTTTCTCAGATTACTGTAAACCACCACCGTATGACTGACAAAAAAAGGCAAGAACCTACCACATACTCTAGTTAATATTTGTCATAGTTTTGAGTTAAGGCTGTGACTGCTCCCATTTTTATGTCCTTGCACGTGACTGAGACAAGCCTTAGGGGCACGTACAGAATCAGACACACTGCAACTCAAGGTTTTATGTTCACATGCAATACATGAATAACTACTTCAAAACCAGCATTATGATTTACTTGAAATTTTAAAAGCCTCTTTCAAATTACGTTGCCAACTATTCTTTATATAAAAGAATATATCCTCAGAACATTTTCTATGAAAGTTTTGCCCTAGTGTCCTTGGCAAAGAAATACTGCCACTGTCTCTGTTTTGCTGAAGATGAACTATAGCCAGTGCTGCTGAGCTCCTGCGGTGCAGACCCAGATTTCTGTGATTTACAGTGTGCTTTAGTTCACGTTGAACTGATAATGTCCTGGTTCCGGCAGGAACAGAGTTTATTTTACCAAGGATCCGTCACGGGACACAGGTATTCCACACGATGTGACGCCGTGCCCAGTCTGTAGCCGGGAGCTGGCTGGGGTCAGGGTGGAGGGAGAGCAGGAAGCTGCCGCTTTGGAGTGGGCTGGTGTTCCGAGTCTGGTCGGTGAGTGGTGGTAATGTAATCGTGTTTGTACATCGCTCTATCAGTGTTATTGTTGTCTTCCTGTTCCCTTTGCTGTTCTGTTAAACTGCCTTTGTCTCAACCCACGAGTTTTGCCTTTTTCTTCTGATCCTCCCACGTGGCCAGGGGCTGGGGGTAGGGGGATGTTGACAGAGTGGCTGCGTAGTTCTTTGTTGCTGTTTGAGGCTAAACCACAACAGTCCTTTTTGGTGGCTAACATGGGGCTTGAAGGGTTGAGATAACAACAACTCCGACCAGAGCTTGTTAAAACAAATTTGTTGTGTGCATTTATTACATTAGTTAGTCACTGCTCACCATGTTGCTTTGTTTGTTCTCATGGCTGTGTTATGTAAATTCCTATATGGTTTATGTACTGCCTGCGATGCTGTTTATCACCTCTGGAGAGGGATCAGGATTATCATTTTGCTGTCCTGTGTAATATCAATTTATGATATGATAACATCACTGTTCAGACGGTTAGTTTGGGGCGCTTACGTGGTATTGCTGTCCTGCCCGTACCTTGGGTGCCATCTCTCAGAATTTATTAATGATCACACCCAATCTATGGGGGAAATGGGGGGATACTTTCCCCAGCTCTTTTGCCTCCCTTTTCTCCTTTGGGCCAGGTATGACAGCTTTTGAGAATTTTGAATATCCTTGGGATCCGCAAACCAGCCTGGGCCTATTGTTATGTCTGCTGAATGTGTTCCAGGTCTTGTTTAGGGTTAAACGACTATTTACGACTACCACCCAGAGATCTGCCTTGAGGCTCGATAGTCATGGGTGGCATGGCATGTGAGAGAATATGGGCAGGTATCTAGAGAGCTTCTCACCTCCAATGGTTTGGGACTTCACCCCCGAACAACTACGGGACCCTGACAAAGTCATAAAATATTTGAAAGGAAAATGCTGTGTCTATTCCAGAGTTATCTACCAAACCCTGCTTGGTATTACGCAGGACCTTCAGGGGAAAGAGAGGGAAACCAGACCAACAGGCACTGCGGCTACTGCAACCCCTGCGGCAGACACTGCGGCTACTGCAATCCCGGTGGCAGGCACTGCAGCTGAACCAGAAAACCAACCTGTACCAGTACCAGTTGCCCCTATACAGAAGCAGAAGTAGATGAAGAAATCAGTTCGCTTAGTAAGGGATGACGATGAATCAGGGCCATCACGAGAACAGGAGGAAGAGGCAGAACCAGAGATAATCACTCCATCCCTATCCCTGAGCGAGCTGCGGGATATGCGAAAAGATTTCATCTGACTTCCAGGCGAGCACACTGTCACCTGGCTCCTCCGGTGCTGGGATAACGGGGCCAGTAGCCTGGAATCAGAAGGCAGGGAAGCCAGGCAGCTGGGATCCCCGACTAGGGAAGGGGGCATTGACAAGGTGATTGGGAAAAAGACACAAGCCCTTAGCCTCTGGAGGCGACTCCTGTCAGGCATGAGGGTGATGGGTCAGTGGTGGCCAGAGCATGGCTGTGGGGGGTTGAGAAAGCAGCTGCGTGGTTCTTTGTTGCCGCTAAACCACGACAGACTGACACTCGGAAAATGCATCCATACTCACATGGATTGGCTCCATCTGCCACTATTAACATTCGTAAAGAGCTCAGACTGACATCTCTCTGATCCCTCTGAGCCAAAAGTGACCAGTGCATATCACGTGATTTTACTACTGCTACACGGGCTGAAAATAAAAAAATAATTATGGTGCACGTGCAGAACAAAATAAAGACCAATTATAAAATTATCTAAATATTTTTGTGTATTTACATAAATTTATGAAACAAATTACAAACACAGAAAACAAATACAAATGCGAAATATTTAACTACTATGACATGTGTATACTTAAGTGTCTCCAGATGGACTTGATTACAGAATTTAAATGTTTACTATAAATTGAAATACTGAGATAAGAAACAGTTTCTTTAAAGGTCTATCAGAAGAAGCCATCAACATCACTCATCAATGAATTTATCAGTACATATAGTACTGAAATGGAGTACTCAATTGCTAAAGCTGTGTCAAAGAAAGTCAGTTGGATAAAACAGCAGTGGCCTCAGATACAGCAGACAGACAAACAAATTAACTTAATTTTTTTTTTTTTAATCATCCAAAAAGAGGTGGGTTAAGTAAAAATACTTTAAAGCTACCTTTGTATGAGCAGACTTTCTGTATCCAGGAAAGTGGATTAACCTTCATTAATGCATAGGGAATACTGATGACATGCATCCTGTTCATAACACTCTATGAGAAAAATATTAAATAATACACTTTCAGGTGACCCGAAGAATACGCAACACGTACCAATACTTTAAAAAAATCATCACAGCTTCAGTGTAACTCTTACATTTAACTATTAGTGAAAACTATGTGTATAGTCAATAAAAACATAAGCTATGCCTGTGCAGTCTGTTGCTGAAAAAGTAACACTTTATTCTGACAAATATAAATATTGAAATATAAATAGTTTGAGAGATAATTATGACCTCATTCTGATACCAATACTCTAACCCCTGAAAGAAGCAACTTGCTGCAGTTTTTTTCATTCGTTTAAATACTCACTGTTAATACTCCATGCCAAAGGCCAGCATCTCTTTTGAAATCCAAAACATTTGTTAGTGTTTCAGCTGAAAATGAAGGAAAAACTATCAGATTTAAGAAGCATATTTATGAGAATATTTAAGAACTCAAAATACTTGTTAAAGCAACTATAAAACTTCCAACACCACTAAGAAATCAAAGCTATGTTGCTATGCCTTCTTGTCTATAACAGGCTGCTTAAGCTGAAAGTGTCTTATTTTACTTAAAACAGTAATTTTTAAATTATGATTTCAGACTAGTTTATTACAAAGTATTTAAGACCCTGTTTTCATTATAATACCACTTCTATGTGTTTGTTGCATTTACCAATGGAACATGCAGACCAAAACTTTAGTTTTGATGCAACCTTTTTCAGCATTCAGCTATATTTGAAAGAATTAAATTTAGTGATAAATATTACCATGGCTATAGTAAACTTTCTTCAATGTTTTCTCTGAAATTTGAACACCTTATGTGATTTAAAAAAATACAATCAAAGATTTTAAATCAAAGATTCAACTTGATTTTAGAGGGATATCTTGTATTGTTGAGGTGAAAATTGCTTATCACTGAGGATGGCTGCATGCACAAGAAATTGTTCTTGGGGTATTTATTAATCTTTTTCATTTTTCAGAATATACACTGCTATTTCCCAATAAATAAAACACTTCACTAAGTCAGTCACCTATCCATTTATTCTCTGGGTGACTGAGAGCTCCAGCTGCTCTGAGACAGGCGCATAGTCCCAGTCATGAGCCTACTGTATATAAGCAAAAAATTTTGCCTTGGTCTTCACTGGCTAGGGCTCTAGCCACACTGTCCAAGTCACAGAAAGCAAAGGCAGGAACCAGGAGAATGAGGAACCACCCACTGCAGAAGACCAGGTTCGAGACCATCTAAGGAACCTGAAGGTACACAAGTCCATGGGACCTGATGAGATTCATCCACGGGTCTTGAGGGAACTGGCAGATGAAGCTACTAAGCCACTATACATCATATTTGAGAAGTCATGGCAGTCTGGTGAAGTTCCCGCTGACTGGAAAAAGGGAAACATAACCCCCATTTTTAAAAAGGGGGAAAAGGAAGACCCGGGGAACTACAGATCGGTCAGTCTCACCTCTGTGCCTGCTAACCAACTCCTGGGAGTTTGCCGTCCTGGGCAAACCATGCTAAGGAGCACAGAAAATAAGGAAGTAATTGGTGACAGCCAACATAGCTTTACTAAGGGCAAATTGTGCCTCACAAATTTGGTGGCCTTCTATGACAGTGTTACAACATTGGTGGATAAGGGAAGAGCAACTGATGTCATCTACCTGGTCTTGTGCAAAGCATTTGACACTGTCCTGTACAACATCCTGGTCTCTAAATTGGAAAGGCACAGATTTGATGGATGGACCACTCGGTAAACAAGGAATTGGCTGGATGGCTGCACTCAAATATTCACGGTCAACAGCTCGATGTCCAAGTGGAGAACAGTGATGAGCGGTGTTCCTCAGGGGTCGGTACTGGGACTGGTACTATTTAACATCTTTGCTGGCAACAGTGCAATTGAGTACACCCTCAGCAAGTTTGTCGATGACACCAAGCTGAGTGGTGCGGTCAACACGCTGGAGGGAAGGGATGCCATCCAGAGGGACCTGGACAGACCTGAGAAGTGGGCGCATGCAAACCTCATGAAGTTCAATAAGGCCAAGTGCAAGGTTCTGCACGTGGGTCAGGGCAATCCCAAGCATAAGTACAAGCTGGGTGGAGAATGGATTGAGAGCAGATGTGAGGAGAAGGACTTGGGTGTGCTGGTGGATGAGAAGCTCAACATGAGCTGGAAATGTGTGCCTGCAGCCCAGAAAGCCAACCATATCCTGGGCTGCATCAAAAGACGCGTGGCCAGATGATCAAGGGAGGTGATTCTGCCCCTCTACTCTTCTCTGGTGAGACCCCACCTGGAATACTGCATCCAGCTCTGGGGTCCCCAACATAAGAAGGACATGGATCTGTTGGAGAGGGTCCAGAGGAGGGCACTAAGATGAGGCTGAAGCACCTCTCCTGTGAGGACAGGCTGAGAGAGCTGGGCTTGTTCAGCATGGAGAAGAGAAGGCTCTGGG
>VYZM01007092.1:492013-534619 GCA_013398915.1 Dromas ardeola | reverse complement strand
CCAAACCATTCTATGATTCCATGGTCTATAATACTCCTCTGTGGTTTATGCAGTTTGTTAGTGGTATGTAGTGGCACAAATGATGACTACTGCAAACAGAGCCTCTGAGCAAGGGGTGTCGTAGAAATTATGTGTCCTGATCAGAAGAGCCTTCCCCAGAGATTTGCCTGTGCAATGCAGAAGCAAATGTTTCCCAGATTTTGTGCCAGTGTCTTACCCTTTCATGCGTTCCTTCCCAAAATGCCACCTCTAATATTACAGCTGACAACTGAGCATTAGTAAGAAACAAATGCAGGGATGGGTTTAACAGAGGAGGGTAAGGATGCCATACCCTCCCCCCCTCCCGCCTCCCATCCCCATTGGAAGGGATGTGGATCTGTTGTGTAACAGCATATCCCCGTCGGAGCTGTGCCCACACTGCTGTGGAAGCTGCCACAGTGCCAGGTTTTTAACATCCTCCCCCAGAAATGGCTGGGGAGGTGCTGATGCTGTTCCCAGCAGCTGACGATCAGATATCAACTACGAGAGCTGCTTAAGATATAATGCCATATGCCAGTGGTAAAATCCTAGCCTAAAGCGATCTGCATGCAGGTGAATCCTGCCGGGAGGGAGAAACCTGCCCTGGCTCTATCCTTGTGAGGTGCCGGTATGGTCCAGGGAATGCCCATCTTGGTGTGACAGGGGAACCCTTATTCCCAGGGAGCCCCCCATGCGAAACCACTACTCGCTTTCAAATTCAGTGCTCTCTGGATATAAAATACATGAAAATCAGCAGGTTTTCACAGAAGCCAGCAGGTTGAGGGAGATGATTGTGCCCCTCTACTCCACTCTGGTGAGACCTCACCTGGAGTCCTGCATCCAGCTCTGAAGCCCCCAACATAAGAAGGACGTGGACCTGTTGGAGTGAGTCCAGAGGAGGGCCACGAGGATGATCAGAGGGCTGCAGCACCTCTGCTATGAGGACGGGCTGAGAGAGGTGAGGTTGTTCAGCCTGGAGAAGAGAAGGCTCCGGGGAGACCTTACAGCAGCCTTCTGGTACGTAAAGGGGGCTACAGGAAAGCTGGAGAGGGACCCTTTATCAGGGATTGTAGTAATAGAACGAGGAGTAATGGTTTTAAACTAAAAGAGGGTGGATTTAAACTAGATATAAGGAAGAAAACCTTTACTGTGAAGGTGGAGAGACACTGGACAGGTTTCTCAGATAGGTAATAGATGCCCCATGCCTGGAATCATTCAAGGTCAGGTTGGATGGGGCTCTGAGCAACCTGATCTAGTTGAAAATGTCCCTGTTCATTGCAGAAGGGGTGGTCTAGATGACGTTTAAAGGTCCCTTCCAACCAAAACTATTCTATGATTCTGTGATTCTAAGGCGAAAGTGGTGTTGCCCAGAGTAGGGTTTGTAAGCTGGGTCCTCCTTCAGGGTGATGTTTTGCTGTCAGTTTTATATTTTTCTGTCATAAAAAAAAGGAAAAGGAGATTACTCTTCCTGGCAAGAGAATTCAGTAGCCCCAGTTCCTCTCTGCTCTTTGGACTGAATTACTTAAGCACATTACATTGCAAAGCACTAAACCATCACAAAGCCCACGTTTATACATAAGTAGTGCTTTATATTCTGTTCTGCTGCTCTCAGACTTTCCTCTACATTGCTGCCTATCTCTTAATTTTTTTAGGTGCTACCTTGCTTTATTTATGTTTATTAGGACACAAATAAAACATATGTTCTTGGGAAAGAAAGTTGCAAGTTTGCAGACTTCTGCCTTCACCTTTTAATGTGCTTTTCTGCTCAGAAAAGATGACATACTTGAAAAATGTAAATTGAACATATTTTATGCTTACAGAAGGAAATATATTTTCAAAATAGATGTGCGTCTCTTTCAAAACCTTTGAGGTGAGTTATTCGGCTAGGATTGAAGTGCATTATGTCTTACCATCAATAAATATATCTGTTTAAATGAGAGGCAGGGCCATGTTTTCTCAAAGTTATGTTTTCACATTGCTTTGTTTTATAGCTAGATGTTATTTCTGAGACCACTCCAGGTTTAAAATTTGCCTGCTTCTTAAGTAGAAATGAATAACATAATTTTGGCTTTTTAGTTTGTAGAGAAAGGATTTATATCGTTATACATACATACATATACATCTATAACGTTATACATTATAACGTTACACATTTCCACTGATCTGGAAACAGTGGCTTTAATTAAGTTCTATAGAGTAGACGCTTGTGAATGAGAAAGAAAGGAAAAAAAAAACCCTCTTGCTTTACATGTTGAGTTCTGACACCAAATGTAAGAACAACAAAGCTCCTCTGTGCGCCTTCCCAAAGGTCACTTATTACGGTCTGCTGTTCTGTTGTGTCTGTGTACACACATACTTGTGTGGGAGTAATTCTTTTATTTTCCTCATCATCCTTGTTTCTAGGTCACGATGCCAGCTGTGATGAGCAGATACGCTCCTATTGTCTACCGTAAGTCAGCGCCTGGGGAAGTGCAGGAGATGGGAAGATATCTAGCTGCATCCCTTTCCCCTCTGATTATAGCAGCTCACCAGGCAAATGGAAGGAATACAGATGAAGAAAGTAATTGAAGCCCAGTTCCTCCTAGGCATTTAAGCATCTTTTTCAAACCTTTGAGGATCTCAGCACTTCTCTGCTCAGAGCAGAGGGAAGGGGAGGGATTGTGACTGTAGATACATCTGAGGATCATGGTCCCTTGTTGATGCCCTCCCTTTCATCGCTGCAGGCAATGGGTTGACTGCTGTTGCATTATGGTTGGTGTACCAGCAGTGTCTGTGACCCACTGGAGGTGTCTGCAAGGTGTTTTTGAATACAGGTGCCATTCAAGGAGGGCATGCTTTGTCTGCAAGAAAATACAAACGTTATGGTAGAGCAGGTCACTGGGCTGTTGCAGTTGGTGTTGGCATTGAGTAGAGAGGCTGGATGGCAAAGTGATGGAGAAAAAGGTTTTCCCCTCTCAGCCTCATGTTCTTAATCATCCTAACAGTAAACCCAACAGAAAACAACTCCCTGTGTCCAGGGGACATTGGCTACATCAACACTAGTGAACCAAACACTGCCAGAGCCTGATCTCTGCCCTGAGGCAGCTGGCTTGTCTGCCCTGGTCTATGCTGTGGACCTCTCCTCACCTCCAGAGCTGTCTGGCTCTGTCCAGACTGCCTTTGGGAATGGTCCCTGCTTTGTCCCTTCCTGAGCCATGGAAGGAATGTGTAGGAGAGCAGTAGCACATACAGGCCAAAAGCCTACCCACAGAAAATTGAATTTCCATGCCCAGTCTGGCGCCCTGGCACTTTTAATTTACTAGAATGCTGCACTTCGTATCTCCAGTGTTCACACTGGATCTATCACATCCTTTAAAAAGAGTAAGGTTTACTTTGAATGTACATCAAAGTAGTGTGCTGAGTGGGACTAGCAACTTTTCCAAAGCACGCCTTGGGTTTTAGAACTGAGGATGCATGTTCGTCTCTTGGAACATATTTTTTTCAAGAGCTCCAGAGAATGTGCCTGCCAAAATATCCATGCTCACTACGTGCAGTATATTTGCTTGCATGCATGGAGGGTACAGGCTGCGAGCAGTATGTCTGCTATGAGATGAAAGTCTTTTCTTTTAGCTTGGCCCTTAACTTCCTGTAGATGAACACCAACGGTGCCAAGCCAGCTTGATTGATTTGTCTCAGCCTGAACTGTTAAGATTTTTCACTGCTGAGGGCACCTTGATAACGGGACAGAGCTCTCACCAGTATCCTGCAACATTCCTCACAGCCTCCTGCCCTGTGGGCTGAGACACTGAGAGGGGGCTGAGAAGCTGAGAGCTTCCTGGGCTGTCACGGTGGTGGAAACCAAAACCCCATGATGTGACTACCAGCTCTCTGTGCAGGCAAGAAGTGACATCTTAAAATGAGCTTTTCCCTCCTCTTCCCACTGCGCATATGTTACTGGGGTTTGTAGCTAATAGAAGGAACTGTGGTGGCTGCTTCTGCACTTGGTACAAGGCTGGACTGTTAGCTGGTGTAGCATTTGTATGCAACAGTCCTGTGTTGCTGTCTGTCCCTCTTCTGGAGCTTTCAGCATCAACCCATTTGGAGTATTTTAGTGAGAGCTTTTAGCCATCTCCCTAATAACGTCTCGGATCCCTGGGTTGTTTGCTTCTCTGACCCTTCTAGGAGACCTAGCAGGAGATGTGCTCCACAAAGTGCAGTGATATTATTTAAAAAGGAAAAGAGAAGAAAAACTTTTGTACCAGCTCCGCTTTAACAGAAAAAAAAGAGGAAGAAGAAAGGGGTAGATGGCAAATTTCTGTTTCTGTTCTGTGTGTGGACGATACTATTTAAACACAGCTGAGCTGACTGACAGTTATAGGAGTGAAATTTATTTGGATATTCCTGAAACTTCATTACTGTCTAGGATGCCCTTTGTGAGAGATTTCTGAGATCAGTTCCTAGTGACAGACGGTGTTTCTGCACTGAGAGAGGCCGATGGAAAAAATGAATGTTATCTCTTGCTGACAGGAAGGATATTTGCTCCCTGCCAGGGGCTTGATGCTCTGTGTGATGGTCAAAGGCTGGGTTAATCTTACGGAGTTGCTTTTCAGTTCCCACAGGTGGATGGCATTCGAGGTGCAACAATACCAAGTGTCAGACAGCCTCACATCGGATGGACACGTCAGGATACGGTGTGACGAACAGACTGGAAAATCACAGTCTCCTAAATCATTTTGTCAGTTCTGCTTTTTTTAGTAACAAACCAGAACAAACTGTGCTTCTTGCCCCAGAGACAACAGGAGCTTTTCAAGTGAGACTTTTCCCTCCCATATGGCATCCAGTTGCCTGTTAGGGCCAGGCAGTAGCCTTTACAGTCCTTATTTTTTTCCAGGAATCTGCCTTACAGTAACTAGCACCATGGCAAACACTCCTTGACAGCATCTCAGGGACTTCAGGCTTGGGTCAGGAGCCAGCAAAGGGCCATTCCCCTGAGGCTGCCTGGAGGTAGCCGCATGGTTTTGGAGGCCAGGAGAGTTTATGGATGAGGCCACTTGGTCTCAGGGCAGGACGTAGATGCAGCCGGGGCTCAGGGATGTGTGTGGGTACACAGCAGCACCAGACTGGATATGTTAGATGAAGTGGTTGAGACAGAAGTAGATTAGTCAAAACTGTGCTTGGTGTCCAGATGGTTTGGACCCTTGCACCTGCAATGTTATTCACTTATTTAGAATGAAACCAGAACAGAAAGGATTCCCCTGAGGAATCCTGAGCCGTGGCCTTGGCTGGCATCACTTAATGTGCATCAGCAGAACACGGCCGGGTTCAGCTGCGATGGGATGGACTGAAATACTCTGGAGAAATGGAAACCCAGCACCAGGAACGACCAAGTGACCTTGTAAAATGGTGATACAGGCACAAATCTGGCTCTGCTCCAGGAAAAGCCTTTCTCACCTTTCTAATTAGTGGGGGTCTCGCCAGGGAGTGTGGGAGATTCATGGCCATTTTACCCAACGTGCTTTCTGTAATTTACTGTTCTCATTACAGAACACGAAATGATTTTTCATAGCGGGTCTGGAGGGAACTGGAACTGCGCAAGCATTGTCCAGGCTCTCGTGTCAGAGCCTATTTAATGTCTAAGCTGATTAAAAGCCTGCCTTCTTACAAATCATGTATCATAAAATTACCTGCTAGCGCTGCGAAGGAGAGAGGGAAAATTTCATAAGGGTGGTGAATCTGAAGTACAAAAGCTGAATGTTGACTTCTCAAGGTTTGAAATCTATACAAAAGAGAATCTGGAAAAGATCTTCAGCTTCTCCACCTATAAACAAGCTTCGTTTTTCCTTGGCACTGCCAAACCCTGGCTAATAGAAATGAGTAAAGGTGTTACTGAATGCATTGACATCCCACAACGCTGAAGTACTGAAATGGGAAGGGGGTCTCTGGGTACCTTTTTGAGTTGTCTCTTCTCCGTGTATCTGATACAGGCTCCAAGTGCTGGCAGCAGACTAGGGCTGAGAGGTGTTGGTGCTCCCTTGTCTCTCACCACATCTTTCCAAGTGCTGCCCCTTGCTCCTAGCCAAGCCACAGAGCATCTCCAGATGCCAGCCCTCCTCCTTCCCTGGTGCTTTGCAAAGGGGAATCGGCTGATGCTGCAGAGCAGGCCTCGAGAGCAGGGTTAGCCTCCAAAACGTGCCCCCAGAAATCATAGAATCATAGAATCATAGAATCATAGGGTTGGAAGGGACCTCTGGAGATCATCTAGTCCAACCCCCCCTGCCAGAGCAGGGTCACCTTAGAGCAGGTTGCACAGGAACGCGTCCAGGCGGGTTTTGAATGTCTCCAGAGATGGAGACTCCACCACCTCTCTGGGCAGCCTGTTCCAGTGCTCTGCCACCCTCACAGGAAAGAAGTTCCTCCTCATGTTGAGATGGAACTTCCTATGCTCAAGTTTGTGCCCGTTACCTCTTGTCCTGTTGCCGGGCACCATTGAAAAGAGCCTGGCCCCATCCTCCTGACACCCACCCTTTAAGTATTTGTAAGCATTAATAAGGTCACCCCTCAGCCGTCTCTTTTCCAGACTAAACAGACCCAATTCCCTCAGTCTTTCCTCATAAGAGAGGTGTTCCAGTCCCCTAATCATCTTAGTAGCCCTATGCTGCACCCTCTCCAGCAGTTTCCTGTCCTTCTTGAGCTGGGGAGCTCAAATGTCCCCTAGAAAAAGAGCTCACACACTGTGTGCACCCAGTGAAAGCTTGTGCTCCAGATTATGATCTGTCTACCCTCCTCACCCTCAGGAATGGTGAGGTAAGTGATGCCGCTGAAGATAGTGCTGTAAAAAATAAACTGACAAGGCTGCATAGATAAACTGTGCACCCAGACTGAACCTCCACCTGTCCCAGCAAGAAACAGAAACGCACCACGCAAGCTGTGTCCTTAGACCATGGGACACTGAGATGCTCATACTCTGAATTCCAAACACAAGCACTTGTAAGGAATTGACCTTGCAAGTCTTGCCAATGTCCTGAAACAAAAGGGTTTATATTGCTTTTAAAACCATATTCTCAGATCCATTATTCCCATTATCCATACAAATGTTTAATCCTCTTTTGAATTGTGCTAAACTCTTGGCACTAGTACTGTCTTGTGAAGTAGGTTCCAACGTTGTAATATTTTTGAGATCTTTTTTTTTTTGACATTGTGTAGTTTCTGGCTTGCAATTTGGTTGAATACCCTCTCTTTCTTGTATTATGAGTGGAAAAATAACTGCCCTTCCTTTTCATCACTTTGCCCTTTTATTATTTTGTTTACTTCAACCGCTTTTTCTTCTAATCATCCTTTCTCTGAGATAAGGGGTCCCCATCTTCTCTGGAGATTGCTGTGTGCCCCTGAACACATCCCGTGCCTTGCTCCAGTGGGATCGAGGCAGGGGCTACAAGCAGATGATAATGTGACCAGCTTATTTGATGAATACATTGAAGGAGAGCATAAATATGAGAATATTACAATCTCCTTAAGAACAATAAGCAAGCAGAAAAATGGCTTAATTAATTGAGTAAATTATTCCCTATGGATTGGTTGTCCAGTTCTGTCACTAGCACTTAAACATAACGGTGACCAACTAATTAAAAACTGTAGAACCAAATTTATCATCTTGAACAGAAATAAACATTGTTCTTGGGCTATTTGAAGGCTGGACTTGGACATTTACCTTAAATTATCCACACTGATGTGGTGTATTTGAACACCAATAGGAATAACAAAGTTTTAAATATAAAATAGTCACTGTTTAATAACCTCACCAGCTTTATCCTGAATTTTCTTTACTTAACGCACTCCTGTATTTTGTGTAAGAATGAAGAATGGATAATCCCTGAAAGGGGAGGATTATTCAGTTTTTCGTCTTAAAGTTTCAAAGAGCATTTGAAATCCCAGAATTATTTATGTAACATTTCTGAAAATGAAAATCTTTGAAATGCTTGCATTCGCTTAAAAGCATACCGTGAAAGGGCCACAATGACAGGAACTGCTATTTATGTGGGATGAAAGCCAGCCTTGTTGATCTGATTTTATATTGTAATAGACAGGATTATTGATCCTGCGTTTTCCTGGCAGATGCTCTAAGTGTTTTGTGCCCGGCTTTCTCACAGCTTCACTCGACCTCTCTTTTGCATTGGTGACCTTTCCTGAGCTTTTTCTTTTGCAAAGAACGTGCAGGCAGTGACGGTGGCAGCGAGTGGCACAGACGTCAGTTTTCACACCTGAAACATCTTCGACAGCTTTCCTCCTTGCTTCCTTTCCAGGAATGTCCTGAACAGGTTTCATAACCACACGGAGGTTTCTTACGTCTTAGAAAAATACCTATGTAAGTAATCTTCCATGCACAATAAAAGCTGATGCCATTTTATATTGAGAACATTTCATGGGCTGAAATTTTCTGTCTTCACAGAAACGTAATTATTTCATTAAATTTTAATTTTAATTTTTAATTTTTTAATTACTTAAATTTAATTTAATTTTGACAGGTAATTTATAACTGCCCCCCAAAAAATCAGAAAGAGCTTTTATGCTGCTCCAAATAATGCTGCTCCAGATAATGCTGTAACTTGTGTATGCCTGAGGAGCGCGATCGGCTGGGGCTGTGCTGGCTGGTAGGTTGGGCTGGCAAACCTCGGGGGTGAGGTTTTGGCAGGATGGGAAGGTCAAGGAAGGGTTTCCGAACATGGATTCCCACTCAGGTGGCTGTCTGGGCAGCAACGGCAGGGATGGAGGGTACTCTGACACAGGTCTCTCCTGCCTGCCACATGTTCTGAGCCTCTCCAGGGGCTGGAGAGAGGCTTTGCCCAGGCAGGTCTTGGTGTCCACGAGCAGTGGGTGCAACTGGCTGCTGAATCAATGGCACGTAATGAGGCCTGTCGAAACATTTTCCCTTTCCCGAGGCACAAGGCAATACAGCATCCTTCACAACTCCCCAAGACCTCATCCACAGGCTGAGAGGGACAGCAAGTTTGTAGGGACATCTTGATATGGATGGTCCCCTGGTCTATGGTGGGGTCTGGGTGCAGCAGCGATGCCGCTTCCTCAGTCATCTCCACACAGAGAGTTTGTACAAAACAGCTAAATATTAACTACAATTTTACATTCCGAAAAAGAAATGGCAGCCTGCACTTTCCAAGTATGAGCCAGACAACTGTGCCTGCAAGCAGCACTGTCTTAATTTATAACACGTTTCGGCCAATTCGAAAGAAAAAATTACCCCAGTCGTAGGTCTGGGTCTATTTAAAGGACAAATTCATGGTGTAAAAAGGGCACCTAACAGGTGAAATTTGGTCTATGCTGCCCCAAACTGAGAACAGCTTCATACATTCTAATACAAGGAGTCAGAAATTTGTTAGTAGCAGATTAACATTTTAGACCAAGTATTATAATAAGTCTATAAATTGGCAAGTCACTTTCTCACAATACTCAATAATTCAATTCCCGGGTTCACCCCATAATGTCCAGCAGGAAGTGCAAGAACCCATTTAAGGCAAATGTGAATGAACAAAACTGGATTTTTGCTGGATTTGTAGTTTTCACAGAATCACAGAAGGGTTTGGATTGGAAGGGACCTCTGGAGATCATCCAGTCCAACCCCCCTGCCAGAGCAGGGTCACCTAGAGCAGGTGGCACAGGAACACGTCCAGGCGGGTGTTGAATGTCTCCAGAGACGGAGACTCCACCACCTCTCTGGGCAGCTTGTTCCAGGGCTCTGCCACCCTCAAAGTAAAGAAGCTTTTTCTCTTGTTGAGAAGGAATTTCCTGTGTCCCAGTTTGTGCCCGTTGCCCCTTGTTCTGTGACTGGGCACCACTGAAAAGAGTCTGGCCCCATCCTCTTGATACCCGCCCTTTAGATATTGATAACCATTGATGAGATCCCCTCTCAGTCTTCTCTTCTGCAGGCTAAGCAGACCCAGGTCTCTCAGCCTTTTCTCATAAGAGAGGAGCTCCATTCCCTTGATCATCTTTGTAGCCTTCCGCTGGACTCTTTCTTTGCTCCTCTGCAACTCTGGCTCTTGTTATCACACAGAGCTGATTACAAAACACGTAAAACCTAAAAATATGAAAACATAAATCTATAAATCTTCTATCAGAACAGTCTTCAAGATGGATATTTAAAAAGTGAAATTATGCCTTACTCATATGGGAGAGGAATAAGCAGAAAACCTCGAAAACAGCAGAATGCACGAGTATTTGAGGGCTGTGGGGCTGGTGGGGGCTGCGGGCAGGGTCTGCTCAGTAAAGGGGTACGAGGAGGGGCTCTTTGCAGAGAAGCAGCGGCTTTCCTGGGGGTGCACAGGCCAGAGCTGGAGTGACTGAGCAAGGCAGGATGTGAAATACGCCCCGGGAAACACATTGCCTGCAGTGTCATATTACGCGGAGAAGTGGAATGTATACATAAACCATGGAAAACGATTAATTTACAGGGAGTTGTAGGCACAGCGGTTGCGTCACTGACAGCCCATCCAAATTCCCTGATCTTATCCGAGTTCTTAAGTTATTTCCTAATAATCCATATAATTAGAATTTTCAAAGAGCAGCAATTATGCCCATTAAAGTTTTAGCAGCAGCACATTTATGTATTATAAAATAGCGTCGGCTGTGTATGAAGCAGATATACACTTCAACGCGAGTAGAAACTCAGAAACTTTTCTCTCCCTGTTCCAGTTGGCTGCTGAGCTCCAGCCCGCCAGGGCTCTGCTGAATACATCTGCAAAGAGCTAGCAGCAGAAGGTTGCTTCAGGGGAGCCCAAAGGTGCATATATTGTCCATCTGGAAAGCAAAGCCAAGGGTGTCATTAATTTTCTGACAAATAATAGTGCTAGAGTAGCTCAAATGCCAAAAACAGTTTCCTCGTAAGGCTGCTTTAGTTATCATAATCAATAAGAATCTAATTTTGGGGCGGAAACCATGCAAGCAGTAAGCATAATTGTTCCGTGTTGTGCATGTGTGGCAGGGTGCTGGCTGGCAGAGGGGCTGGATGTTGAAATAGCAGGCGGAGACAGAGCGGGATGGCAGCAGCCGGCATCGGTGGGCAGAGGCTGGTGGCACCATCGGTGCTGTCCCCATGACAGTGCACGCCATGCCGAGCAGGGCAGCAGGTGCTGCTTGCAGAGCAAGTGACGTAGCATCGCGGCAATTTTCATTTTTCCCCCCCAGAAAGGATGGATTAAGGTCTTCACGAAGGACTGTTGAGTCACACAGGGAGCCAGGGAGGCAGCTGTGGGTTTTGGGAAGCTGGCCTGCCTCTTCCCCTGCGGCCTTCCCCGTGTATCCTCTGTCAGTGCGGTCACTCCTGCCATTTCACAACAGGGCTGGTTTTGAATTTAATTATTGTGAAGCACACAATCAGCATTAAATTTTTCACTTTCTTATGTTCTTTCACTGGGCCCCCATGTAGTCCTGGCTGTGCCTGTGGTGGTTCGCAGTCTGCTTTCCCCACACACATGCCTGTTTTATTCTTAGAACAAACTCCCTTGCTGATGGTATCTTCGGTCCTTTCCGTCACTGTTTGGGTGTCTACTCAGAAACTCTCCACAAAGATAAAATTTTGCCTGCCTAAATAGCTCGAGTGGACAGTTACGTAGACATTGAACAGCATAGGCACAAGCCCAGTCTCTTGTGATATGCCATTTTTTTAGCTCTTGCCTGTGGCTCCGTTTCTTGAGTATGCCTTGGTATAAAATCACTGCTTCTCTAATAGTGCTTAAAAAAATTCTGTGTGATCTTGCCAACTGTTAATTAAATTGTAATTCGTACAAAAGTGGTGACTGTGTGCGTAAAAGTCGTCAAACTGATTCCTACAGTTTCTTCTCTCACTACTTATTTTTTACAATTTTATCCCAGTAGCACAGAGGGCTCTCGAGCAAAACCAGCGCAGCGCAACCACTTTGCAAAACCATTGCAAAATATAGACTCTTCCACCGAGGGTTAGGAGTCTGAATGAACAAGGGCGTAAAAGAAGTGTTGTCATTTCACGTTGAGAAAAAAATATCTTAGAGAGAAAATAAGTGCCATATAGGTCTGACGGTGCTGAGAAGTTATTTCTGAAGCTCAGGGGAAGGAAGTGTTACCCACAGCGCTCGGGGAGGATGGCGCTTGTCTTCCTCATAGCAGATGCCAAGGAAAATATTCAAACGCTTTAAATTAATAGTCCTATCAAGGTAGTTATCAGCTTCTTTGATTGGCAAGGAATGAAATGTGCATGGTACAATCAATTAACTGTACAATCTGCCCATGGGAACGAGGTGGACGACAGTAGATTAACGCCCTGTCAGGGTGACACGGAGCATGGCCGGAGCCCCACCACACCGTGCGTGGAAGATGTGCTCAGCACCGCGACGGCGGCAGAGTCCCAGCTGCTTTATCCACTGAAAACCGGTTCCATGCGAGTCGTACGGAGATATTTATCGTATTCCCTCCGGAGATGGGGATCGTTTACTTAACTCCCCACGCTGCCCAGGGAGGGCGATTCACACCATAAGCAGCAGCAACCAAACTTTGCAGGGCTGCAACGCCGCTGCAAAAATAGAAGCAGAGCCCTGCTTTAAAACGGTTTGAAACTGCTACGTTGCTCAAGCCGTCTGGAGCCGGGGGGGGAAGTACAGAAGGGAAAGCAGTCTTTTATCATAAAACAGGGTTTCTCTTCGAGTCCTGTCGGGAGGGGGTGGGTGACGGGCTGGAGCACGGCCTCGGCTGCTGTGGATGAAAAGGCGTTTCTGTTCAGCGAGTGTTCATTGATCTGTGTGAAAAGAGTTGGTGGAGACCAACCCGCCCGCTCCCTGCCGAGGCTCGTTCTTTCGGGGCTGCGTGGGTGGACGCTCTGAGCACATCTGCTCGTGGGAAGCCTGACTGGGACCAAACAGAGGGCTCCAGCTTCCTCCAGCAGTGGAAACACAAGTTTTTCTTTAAAAAAGAAAAGGTCAGGGGCTGCTTTGCCTTGTGGGAAATGTTTCTGTCCCTCGATTACAGAAGGAAGACCAAGTCCTTGGGGATTCAGAGGTGGGAGATGGATGGACTGGAGGTCAGTAGATGCCCTTGGTCTCTGGAGGGTGGCAGCCAGGCTGTGGCTGTGCCGGATGGCACCGCTGGATGGGAACCTCTTCATCAGAGGTGTGGTGGTGCCTGCACTTAGCATCACCAGCTCCAGCCTCCCAGGACACACAAAATGGAATCATAGAATCATAGAATGGTTAGAGTTGGAAGGGACCTTAAAGATCATCTAGTTTCACCCCTCCTGCCCTGGGCAGGGACACCTCCCACTAGACCAGGCTGCTCAAAGCCCCATCCAGCCTGGCCTTGAACACCTCCAGGGATGGGGCATCTACAACTTCTCTGGGCAACCTGTTCCAGTGTCTCACCACCCTCACAGTAAAGAATTTCTTCCTAATATCAAATCTAAATCTCCCCTCTTTCGGTTTAAATCTGTTCCCCCTTGTCCTATCGCTACACTCCCTGTCAAAGAGTCCCTCCCCATCCTTCCTGTAGGCCCCCTTTAGGTACTGAAAGGCCACTATAAGGTCTCCCTGGAGCCTTCTCTTCTCCAGGCTGAACAAACACAACTCTCTCAGCCTGTCCTCACAGCAGAGCTGCTCCAGCCCTCTGATATACCAATACCAAATACCAAACGTTTTCACAGGCAGTTCTGCTCCTCGTGTAGTAGTTGGTTTATTTGCCCTTTGTGTCCCTCCCCCCTGCCTTCTGCTCTGGGCTCCAAGACCCGGCTGCTGGGAATTGCCCTGGCTGCTGGTAAGGTAGGGATGTCCACACGGAATCCACGATCCCCACAAGAGTCTTGTATCTTTGAGTCTCTAAAGGCTGCTCTTCTCCCTCCCCGTGCACTTCAGGGATTTAGCTGCACCAGCGTAACGTATATTTAGAAATCCAAATAAGAGAGCCTGTGGGGCACCCGGCCACAGCGGCAGTGTGGGAACGGTGGAAATAAAACATCCCAGTCGTTTCCAGACATTTCGCTGGGATTTACTCTTAACGTTTTACGCATCGCTTTGATCTCTGATCTAAAAGGCTTTGTTTGTCTCAAAAGCTGCAGTCCAGTTCCAAGTTATCCAAAGAAACATGCAGATGGTCTGAACATTTCAAACAAAGTGTCTCCAGCTAAACTGGGTTTCAAGTGTCCCAGGGCATTGAGCAGTTAACTAATTTCCAAACCCTTTGTGTAACTTCTCTAACTCTTCACCTTGGCACTGTCCCTCATCCTGGGACAGAAAGTAGATTTTCTCCTTGCTTCTGGAACTATTATTCAACCCAGCATTTCCTCTTTCAATGGCGGTGATCTGCAAAGCTTTGCAGTGCATATTATTTCAGATGGTTCATAGGAAACCAATTTTAGCTGTGACAAAATGTTCTGAACTTGCTACCACATTTTTATTGCTCTTTGGCTCTGGATTGATTTTCTCTTATTAGCTGGAGCTGACTGTGGCTTTTTTTATCAGACAATCCTGGAAAGCAGCAAATCAGTCTGGAGCTCAGCTGCACAAAGCGAAGTTGTTTTGCTTATTGATGCATGCTTTTAGATCACTTAAAGTGTAACAAGAGTCAGCAATTTAGCTGAATAGGTTTGGTTTTCAGCTTTGATTGAAATTCACAGTTTAGAACATTAGCAGAATTAATTTGCTGGAGATTCTTATCTTTCCCGGTTAATTTGAATGAAGGGAGGTATGTAAATGTATGTACTTTGCAAGCTGTTATCTTTACCATTTCAAAACAAGATTGATTCAGGCAAAAAGCTTTAAAATCCAAGCAGAGGAGGATTGCTGGAGGCCTTGACTGGGGAAGAGGGTTGTGATTTTGCCTGGAGTTTGTAGGGACAGCTTGATATGGTGTTTTTTTAGAGCTGAGGAGGAAGATGAAGGGGATTTTGATGGCAGTGAATGTCATTTAAAGGCAGAGAGAGCAAAGATGCCTGGCTGCAGGAGGCAAATAATCCTGGCTAATATTTTTAATGGAAACTCCTTAGGTGGGAAATGGCATCTGAGGAACCTGTGGGAGACAAGATGCAGCTGGGAGTCAAAGGGGAAGATCTCGGAGTTCAGACAGGGCTTTGAGGAGGCTGTGGCGGGGATATTAGGCAGCTGAATATTTTCACATGTATGTTGAATTAGATGTTTAATCCACAGGAAGAAAAATGACTCTGTGATCATGGGGGCAGGGAAGGCAGCTGAACCAGACTTGAAGCACTGGCTGAGCTAGAGAAGGGAAAGGAGAAATAGAGGGAGGAGAAGGCAGCAGGAGAGAGGTGGAGAAGCAGAGGTAGCCATGGGATGTAGCTGGGGATGAGATACCTCATCATGGAGGCAGAGCTGAAATACCTTTACCCTCACCTTAGCGCTCCCAGAGCTCCACTCTCCTGCTGGACCTTGGCTTCATGCAGGGAGGAGTGCACGTGTTTGTGTCCAGGCAGGTGACAAACAGACGAGTCGGATGTGAACTTGATAGCCAGGGAAGGAGTAAAGCTTGTGGGAGAGGCCTGGGCTTTGCTTGCAGAGCTGCCTGAGCAGCCAGCACTGGGGGAGTCTCCAGATGACCCTCTGGGGAAGAGAGACCACCAGACACCACATCATCAGGCTGCAGCATCTGGTGACCATCCTTAAATTCATACAAACATGGCAGGCTGTTATAGGAGACCCTGGAGAGCAAGAGTCTGTGTGGGCTGAGGGGTCATGGCCCGTATAGAACAGGATTTTGCACTGGTGACTTGCCAGAATAACCTCATAGAATTACAGAATGGTTTGGGTCGGAAGGGACCTTTAAAGATCATCTAGTCCAACCACCCTGCCATGAGCAGGGACATCTTCCACTAGATCAGGTTGCTCAGAGCCCTGTCCAACCTGGCCTTGAACACTTCCAGGGATGGGCCATCCACAAACTCTATGGGCAACCTGTTCCAGTGTCTCACCACCCTCAGCATACAAAATTTCTTCCTTATGTCCAATCTAAATCTCCCCTTTTCCAGTTCAAAACCCTTGCCTCTTGTCTTGTCACTACAGACATGGTAAAAAGTCTCTCCGTCTCTCTCCTTATCCCTTTCCTCTCCCATACAGCTCCCTGTGATTTTGTTTTTGTTTTTTTTTTTTACCCCCAGCAGGAAGCATGATGGATGTCTATTGCTGGACACTGATTTATTTTTAGTGTTGCGGTATACATATTCCCTTCTTGGGCTGAGAATGATAACATGACACAGTTTGCTTTTACAGTGGAGGCTCATGTTAGCATGATTAATTTTCAGCATTGAATAGTCCTGCACTCAAGGCAGGTGCTCATATTTTTGAGATAGTTTGTCCATCTTTTTGTATTAGCTAGTATTTCCTTGCTTGGCATTTATGCCTGTGAAAAGAGCTTTCCTACAATAAAAAGTCACTAAAAAATTTTCCAGCGAGAAGGAGATAAGCTTCTAAATACGGCCTCTTTCAAATGCAGTTTCAAATCTTCCCTGCTTGGAAAGGGGGGATATCTGTAAATAAGTAAGGCATGGCAGTGATCCCACTAGGGAAAGGGCTATGGCAAACGTCATTGGGAAAAGCTTTGCTTTCTCATGCACGTGGATCTGTGCCGCTGTCACCAGTATTGGTCCTCCAGCGATGCCTGGGCTGGCCAGGCAGTCCACCAGCAGATGCAGTGAGATGGTCAGCTCTGCTCTGCAGAGGAGATGCTGAGGAAGAGCCGCAGGCAGGAGCAGGGCAGAGCACAGACCCCAGCTTTCACTACCCTGGCAGTGCCTGCCCGCCGGCTGATGCTGCATCTCCACCGGCTGTGGGAACTCCAGCACTGGTTGTCATTGCGTGGTCATCAGCACTAGCTTTCCTCTCATCTGCTAAGATTTAAGGATGAAAGCGCGCTGCATCCCTCGGCTCGCCCTTAAAAGGGAAGGAAACATTGCTTTAGTGGCCTTGGGGGTCTTCCCTTAGGAGAAACAAAGAGAGCTTTGCCACCAGTTCCCCGCAACAGGCTGTAACATCAATGCCTTTAAGGGCTACAAAATATGAAAGATAATAAAACTGTCAAAGAAAGCTTTTAAAGTCCAATGTGTAGGAGTAACACAAAGGGCACCAAGGAAGACAAATAAATACATGGCTGCAAAGGCTTTTTTGTTGTACTACAAATTACGTAGAACACTGTGGGCATGGGGAGAAGCCTCATGGTTTCTCCCTCGGTGGTGGTTTTCCACTGCAGGTGATAAGTATGTCACATCAATTGTCATCTGGATCTTGTTTCCTCAGGGTATTTAAAAAATGTTCCAAGTAACATTTCCAATTTATTCCACTGAACACCTCCAAAACCACACCAGAATAAGTGAATTTGCAGCAGTACTTCGAATTTAGAAGCTCTAAGGATTACAGAATGCTTATACAGTATAAGCAAATCATCCATTTCTGAACATTAAAATTAGTCTTTTTATCCAAAGTTGGGCACAAGAGAAAATCAGAGTCGTTTTTAAAGCACTGAGCACTCAGCAGCTCTGATTTCCGAAGGAGCCATAGGCTGTTGAGTACATTTGAAGATCAAACCGTGTACTGCAGTGCTTACATTTTTACTTAGAAGACAAATGCTAAGCACTCGTTTCCAAAAACCTTGCGTAAATGATTTGCCAAGAACACAAAAAATCATATGATGGATGTAAATCATGAGAAAGCCAGGGGATGTGAGTTCTAATTTTGTTGCCAACCATAGTAAGTTTGTCCCTGCTCTCCTAATATTTATTGTGAGTCTTAAAAGTTCCACTACTTGTACTGTGCCACCAGGCGTGAATCCCAGGTTTTTTGGAAACCCTGAGAATGTACCCTAGAGACACCACATCCAGAAGGACGCTAAAGTGGTTCTGTCTTGAAAATTTGTGTGGAATAGCTGATTTCTTGATTGTGCAGCCAGACAGAAAAGCAGGGAGAAAAATCAGCTGTCAATCAAACCCAACGTGTTCTGCAGCTTTGTAGGCATTTCTTCCTGGATTGGAAGTCATTTTGAAAAATAGTGTTTTATCACAGCCAAACCAGCCAACTTAGGCCTGCTATGAAATGTCTTGGTCTTGGTATCTGTGGGAAAAAGAAAGAGGAGAGTAGATGCACAAGTGTAAAAAGTGGGGCTATGTTTGCCTCTTTGTACAGTGTAGTTTAGGTTTTCTAGGGTTCATAGGAGAGGTGCTCCAGTCCTCTGATCACCTTCGTGGCCCTCTTCATGTCATGTGAGCACAGAATTAATGCTATGTGTACTTGAGCTCCAAAAATCCCGTTTTGCTGACATGTTTCTGCTTAAAAATGCTGCTAGGTAGAAATTAAACTCAAAATAAAAGTGATATACCCACACAAAATAGGAAAATTGTAGAAGTTATGTTTTTTCCAGAATGAAAGCGTACTTATTCAAGTGCTTTAGTGGCTACTTGTAGCAGAAGAATCCTCATTGATTAAAATGTAGTTAAGTAGTGTTTAAATACAGTCAGATAAATGTGTGCACGATAATTTTATCAGCCAATGTGTAACTTCTTCAGAGATCAAGTCTGGTAAGGAATTAACTCTAGTTAATTTTTGTATTGCTGCTCTCTGTTGGGTGCTGCGAGAACTGCCCAGTTATGAATAATTTGAATAGGACTGGTCGAGTTAAGTGCAAGTAGGGTGGATTAAAAAATAAAGGTTTATTTCTGTCAAATTGTTAAGCCTCCAGAAGTTTTCATTCTGTGGTGTTTACAATGGGTATTCCTTTATTTAAACCAAACCAAAACATCACTAGTGTCTGAGCGTTGTCAGCATCCTTTTTGGCACAGTCCCAGTAATAATTTTGAGAAATGCAATTGCCTAAATGAAGATCTGGGGACCTCGTGAGGAGGTGAGGAGCGGGGATGGGAAGGGCCGAGCGGCAGCCCGGCAGCAAGAAAAGAGGAAACAAAATCCCCCAGGTCCCACCTGGTGTCAGAGGGATTGTGCATGGGAACCAAAGCTTCGGAGAGGACATTTGCTATGTCTTTGAGACACATCTTCAGTGCTTTTTGAGGTTTGGACACCTACCTCAGATACAACCTCCTTTTTCTTCAAGGAGTCTTGGTTTGGGGAGGAAAGATGACTATTAGGGAGTGGCTTAAACAATTTCTCATGTGGAAGACAAATTTCATATTTCAAATAAATTTCAGCTTGCTTTCTGCAGAAGGTGCGTTTTGGTCCCTTGTTCCACCTGAGAGCCTGCAGTCTCAGGCTGGTGTTAAAATGATGTCTGTACATCTTAATACAGCTACTGAGCGACCACGTCTGCTGCAAATGTTGCCCAGCCGTTATTTGCAACAGGTCAATAATATATTTTTATGCACTTTACAGAAAATATAGAAGTAAAGTGCAGTCATCCACAAATAACTTATTTTACAGAACAGCTTTTCCGAGAGCTGGGCCATTACTATGTAAGTGGCTTTTTTTCCGAAGAGTTTTCTAATTTGCATGCATACATTGTTTATTCTGGGCAGCTTTTTGAGCAGCCATCCCTGGGCAACACACTACAACTGCACTCCTATTCTTCCAGGCATCACCCGTTCGATACTAAATCTTTACTAAGCAGATCCATCCAGAGATTACATGTCCCTTACAGTAAAATTAATGCGACTCTGCTGAATATGTTGGAGATTGCTAAGGCTGAAACAATAGATGTTGGAGCTTTCTTTTCTCTCTTCCCTCTGTAGGTCACCTTCTCTTTTTTTTTTTTTGGTCAGATATTTATTTTTAAGCCTAAAAATCTAAAATTGGATTCATATGCTGAGAAGGAGGATTTATGAAATAACCTCGTGGGCTAAAGTGCTTCCAGTTTTATAGGGGGAGAGTCAAAGAAGGAGTAGAACAATGCTAAAATAGCAGGCATCAAAGGGGAGTGTGAGAGGCTATGAGCCACTTCCTCTCTGAGAACAAATTCAGGATACAGTTTTCTGGGAAAAAACCCATAACTGTTTGTCTGATGATTATTTTAGTGTAAATACAGCAACATGTTTTACAACTGAGTGGGAGACTTGCATTAGAATTTATATCCTCCTTTTTTCTCCTAAAGTAATGACATTAGGATTCCTACAAACCATCTTGTTTATGTATTAAGTATTTCTGCCTTCTTTTTGCCTTTGGCTTTATTTTCTGTAATGCTCAGTTTTTGTTAGCACTGTTTATACAGTATTAAGCAATGGAGATGGAATAAGGTCCAAGGGACAAGGTGGAGAGAAAAGCAGAGAGAGGGAGAGAGATGGAGAGAGGTGGAGATCTGGAGGAGGTAGGAGCGGTGTGTGGGATTCACCCACGCATATGAGTCCGGATATAAAGTGTGAGTCAAGAGGATCATTTGGACAGAGTCCAGCCAGGGGTTTGTGGTAGATCAGCAATATCATTGTACAAGCCCATGTAACAACAGTTGTAGCATCTGCAGATATGGGCAAACACTGGAGAGCATGGCAGCTGTGTGGACTCACTGCCTGTTGAAGATGAGTTTTTCTGCAACTGTCCACATTACCTCAAACTGCAATGGTTTCTTTCGGTTGTGGTGCCCAGTAGATTAGTGGGGTCCAGGCACCTTACTCATGTAAAACAAGACCCACAAGACCATGAAAACATTGAACGATACAGATACCTTTGATTTCCCAAATGACACTGTGAAGCTGACTTGAACAAGGAACATCTTTTGATGTTCACACAGAACTGAGATTGACTATAAACGGGGCCATGATGGGACTGTCAGGAGAGAGGGAGCACTACTGTACCTCTTTAATGCCACAAGGTAACAGAGGCTTCCAACAGCTTCAATTTTAAATCCCATATTTTCCCTAGTTTCCTCACTGAGGGGAGGCTTCTGTTCTTGTTGTTTGTTTCCTAATCTTCTTATGGAGGGCTGCATATTTTCCCCATGAAACACAGCCTGGTGCCAGCATGCAGCATTAGTACCCAACCCACGTGCTCCCAAGAGCAGCTGAGGGGAAGGAAGACTTTACAGATCTGGAAAGTGCACATGGAGGAGTATGGTTAACCACTGAAAGAACTTCCAAGAGCATGTATGTATGGGCTCTTTGCTACCTGGAACAATCAAAGCAAGACTTGACAGCTTTCTAAGAGATGCCTCTGAGATCAGCAGCCTTCCATCCATGATGGGCGGTATTTTTGTCATACAAGACATGACATTGCTTATGCCCTAGTAAATAAAAAATTAGGCCTGAGGCTATGAGGAGAGCAAGACGTGTTTTTTCCTCCCAGAGTATGGCTTGCTGTTGTGTAGCCCAGGGATGGGGGAAGCTGGGGACCACTGCTGTGGTTCACTAGCAGGTTTGGGGCATGACGTGTTGAACTGCTGTTGATCAGCCTTGAAAACTAAGGATAAATAACTGAGTCCATTGAAACCAACAGGAATTTTGTTGTGGATTTAGCAGCAGCCAGCATTTCACCCTTAGACATATGCCCCTCTCTCTGACTCTCCCGTGAACTTCTGAGGAGCATGAAGAAGAGTCTGTGCTCCCTTTTGTTAGACAAAATGAAATGACCAGTGATTGCTGATACCCATGAGATGCACTGGTTCTTGTTTGACTTGAAGCCTGTCATGCTGCGTGGACACCTCCACCTCTGTGCCAGTGAGCACAAGGCAGGTGCACACCTTCTTTGAGGAGTGGGACCAAATAGGTCCCTGCTGGCCTAGCTCCACCACCCGGCAGAGCAAAAGCATTTGCACAATGCCAGACGTTCCACAGCCATGAAATATTTACTAGTCTTGTATCCAGCATAATGGCAGGAGGATATATATGTACTGTTTATTCTTTTATCCAGACACTGTAACATCTTTGACCTTCCTGTTTGTTAGACTTGTTCCCTGTGAAGTGAGCTCAGTGGCTTTGTTTCAGCACCTGTCAAATAGGGAGTTGCGTCCCGTAAGGACATGTGCTGTCGCTTTCTGTTTACAAACATGACCCCTTCTTCTTGGAAGCCGTGTGCTGCACAGCCCTGGGGCTGTGCTTCCTGGCAAGGCGGCTGGATTGTCGGTTACTCACTCGCAAGGAAATCAACTCGGCTTGAGTTCATGTTTCTCAGAGCCAGGACACGGTCCTTGTAATGCGGCAGAGATTGAACAAAGCTTATGTTTTTCCCTATGCAGACTGTGACTTTTGTTGTTTCCCAGTGCAGTCTCTTACCCTTCCCTGGAACATGTTCAAGACACTGAACATGAACATTACTTATTTTAATAGAGGAGTGGTTGGTAGGATAGACAGGAGGGAAGGCAGATGGGTTAATATTAAAGATGTTGCAAGAGAAAGTTTGCAGATTAGGTAGGACTGTCATAAGTACAAGGCCAAAACCTGATAATCCCAAATGAAATGTAATTCTTGAGGAAACAAATACAAAAGTTAAAAAAAGAAGCTGGGACACAAAGACTTACCAAGAGAGGATGATGAAGCGTTTAGACTCCTCAAACTGATAACACAATCAGGTCTTAATTTCTAGATGTCCCAGTTTCTCTCCTCTGAAAAACAAGACTTATTTGGAGGTGGATTTAAAATAAAATCCTATTTCAGATGACCAAGGGATGTCAAAAACTGGGGTTCTCGTCCAGATAACAACACAGCCTGGGGGAAGAGCGAGCTCTGCCTGGATGAGAGGGGAAGGGAACTCTGTATCCATGTCACCTACCGTGTCTGGGGAGGCTGGCATCCCTCCCTGGCTGTTGGGAGGTCGGAATTACCTTCAGCCCTCTCTGTCCTGCTGAACCTGCATATATAGCCTCTGGGTGTATAAGTACGGCAATTTATTGTGTTATTGATGGAAATAACTACCACTAATAAATCTTCTGTATATGCCATATTAGAAGGCACTCAAGTCAACAAATAAACATTTAGAATTGACCCTGGAGTGAGGAGCTGTGAAGATGTACCTTGCAGGGCTATTCTCCTGTGGGAATGATGAAGGGAGGAGGCGTAGCTTTGTGCACACCCACAAGCTGATGCTTGGCTGTGCTTGTCAAGCTTGTGAGAATCCTCTGTTGAGATCAAAGATTCAGCTCATCTAAGGGTCAAGCCATGGGCCCTGGGAGTATTTTCATCTGTGCCCCTCTCCCACAGGCACAGCCTGTCTCTCCCTCTCATTTTCCTGACGCATTTACAGCAGTTAGGATTATCTAAGCATTGGCTGCCCTTTGTGACTCCTCAAGCCTCATCGTTTTCATGTGATCCACACATATGTCTGTGCGTCTTTGTCTGGGTTGAAAATTATGTTACTGCGAAAAAAATATCAATCAACCACCCAACCAACAACAGTCATATATCTGGTGCAGGGACGCATACTTGAGTCCTTCTGTCGTGGCCCAGAGATAACATGCAGTTCAGTCTAGCACGTGTCCAGCTTCATCCTCTCTGGACTGAATTCCTCAGTACATGAAGCACGGAGTTCATATTACTATTTTAAATAGTACTATATCACATGATAATGATCTTGTGTCCCTGTTCACTGGTGTAATAGGACGCTAATGCAGCTACAGCTTTTTGGACTTCTTTTGGGATGTGCACGGCATGAGGATAGCTGTCTGCCTCAACCTGGGCGACACCGAGTCTGGTCTATGGAGAACAATCTCTCCTGGGCATGGGTGAATGTTGAGTCCAGTACTGCCAAGGTAAGGAAGTGCCTAATGATAACACGTACTTACAGGGTTAGGAGTAGGGTCATTATCTGGGGGGAGAAGGATATGGATGCAGGTCCCTCAGGCGGCCCTGGAGACCATCCTAGGTACCAGACTGTCTGATGTTGGAGTGGGGCTTTCTAAATCCTTTATTTATTTTTTTTGTGGATCTTTCACTTTACATAAAACAACTCATTACTCTTTGGGCCAGCAACAGCTATAATGTATTAGATGTTATGAGTCTCAGGGCTGGTGGATGAGGTGTCCAGTGTCTGCCTCAATAAACACGTACTTGTTTTATAATCCTAGAACTCCTTCAGCAGCAGACACAAAGCGAGCCCTATCCCTCCACATCATATAGTTTGCACTCTCCATAGTGATGGAGGACTTGAATCTAGGGGAATCTAAACCAGATCTCTGATATTGCAGCTGTACTAATGAGTAAATAAGACAGCCAAACCCCTGTTTTCTCATTCTGATGCCAACATCATAGCCCAGCTTACTTCCATAAGGAAAATGTCTCTTCCCATCCAAATAAGGGGACTGCTCTCTGTGCAGGGCCAACACTATGCTGGAAACTGTGCTAAGAGTGCTGCAGGATGGACAAGGGATGTGTGAAGAGCCAGGGCCATAGCCCAGCCCTCTCTCTGCTCACCTTACTGACACAGGCACGGTCTGGCTGCGTACTGCTCTTTTGTGCATCTTTCTTTTGCAAGAAAGAAAGGACTGCCCAGGCTTAGGTGTCTAATTCTGGCTGAAGGACTTTCTCCTGCAGAGGCAGAGTCAAATCTTTGCTTCTCTGCTTAGCCTTAGTGGATAATTTGGGCAGTTCTCCTGTATCTTCTGTAAATCTCTCTTTAATGGCCTCTCTCACCATGAATCACAACCTGGGGCAGTGAACTGTAAAATCTGAGCCTTACCACAAAGACCATGGGCAGTACCTAAATACATCCCAGTTGTGAATCAAAGTCCCTGGTGTTTTACGTTTGCTATGAAATGCAGGTCTCTGTGCACTTTCCATAGGAGGCAGCTGGAATATAAACACAGGGATGTCTGACTGCCGGCAACCACCCTCAGCCCCAGTCAAGGAAAACAGCTTCTCCCTTGCATCTTTTCTGGCAGCTTGAGAACCAGTCCAGACGTTTTTCTCTCCTGTTCACCAGCTCTGGTGGTCTGGAGTGGAGACCTCACTGCTTTCCCTTTTGTTTCACATGCCGTATGCACTTACTCAGTGGGCTCCATCACCACGCTCTTCATTGTCAAGTGACAGGTTGCTGGCAGTGGTATGTACACTTGATGCATAACAGCACCCCTGCACTCCTTCTCTCCTTCCTGTCTCCCTTAAACAGATCATGTGTTAAGATTGGAGTTATGAGAGCAATCCCAGCAGGCCAGAGCTAAGCTCCTGAGTTCATAGCCCCCATCATTTTGCATGATTTCTAGCTCCTCTGAGCGGCTTCCCACACTTGTGGCAAGTGTTTTAAGAGCTTGTTGCTTTGCTTATGGCATCAATCCTTATTATCTGTCTCTGAGCAGGACCATATTTGCACTTGGGCTTCATCTAACAAGAGGCTGAAAGCTGTTCTGAGGCGTGGAGCGCCCTTGATTTCTACTTGAGGCCTTTCTGCTGCTTACCCCTTCCTTCCCTTTTTACTTGGGAGTGGGCCAGAGAACCCTGTCCTTGGCTTTTTTGCTGGTGGCATTTGGGGACCTGCTGGAGATGGGACACTCCATCTAACCAGACTCATGAAGGAGACAGCCTCCCCATGGGCCTGTGTGCCCTGTCCAGATTTGGGCTGCAGCCTACCCTGCCCGCTCCTGTTGCACAGCCCTGCGAGCATGATGGAGCAGTGGAAAGCAAGCCCCAGGCAGATAACTGTGCTGCTTTTGGCTGAGGTAGAGTTAATTTTCTCCATAGTAGCTGGTATGGGGCCATTTTTTGGATTTGTGCTGAAAACAGCGTTGATAACACAGGGATGTTTGAGTTACTGCTGAGCAGTGCTTGCACAGAGTCAAGGCCTTTTCTGCTCCTCACACCACCCCACCAGCGAGGAGGCTGGGGGGGCACAAGAAGTTGGGAGGGGACACAGCGGAACAACGGATCCCAACTGACCAAAGGGATATTCCATACCATATGATGCCATGCTCAGCGATAAAAGTTGGGGGAGGAAGAAGGAAGGGGGGAGGACATTCAGAGTGATGGCATTTGTCTTCCCAAGTAACAGTTACGCATGATGGAGTCCTGCTTTCTTGGACATTGCTGAACAGTCGCCTGCTGATGGGAAGCAGTGAATAAATTCCTTGTTTTGCTTTGCTTGTGTGCATGGTTTTAGCTTTACCTATTAAACTGTATCCTCAGCAAGTCCACTGATGATACCAAACTGGGTGGGGTGGCTGACACCCCAGAGAGCCATGCTGCCATCCAGCGTGACCTCGACAGGCTGGAGAGCTGGGCAGAGAAGAAACTAATGAGGTTCAACAAGGACAAGTGCAGGGCCCTGCACCTGGGGAGGAAGACTGTCAGGCACCAATATAGGTTAGGGGTGGACCTGCTGGAAAGCAGTTCTGAAGAAAAGGGTCTGGGCGTCTTGGTAGACAGGAAATTACCCACGAGTAAGCAATGTGCCCTTGTCGCCAAGAAGGCCAATGGAATCCTGGGCTGCATAGGGAAGAGTGTGGCCAGCAGGTCAAGGGAGGTCATTCTCCCCCTCTACTCTGCACTGGGGAGGCCACAACTGAAATACTGCGTCCAGTTCTGGGCTCCCCAGTTCAAGAGAGACAGGGAACTGCTGGAGAGAGTCCAGCGTAGGGCAACAAAGATGATTGAGGGACTGGAGCATCTCCCTTACGAGGAAAGGCTGAGAGAGCTGGGACTCTTTAGCCTGGAGAAGAGAAGGCTGAGGGGAGACCTTATGAATGTTTACAAGTATCTAAAGGGTGGGTTGAAGGAGGATGGAGCCAGGCTCTTTTCAGTGGTTCTCAGTGACAGGACAGAGGGTAACGGGCACAAGCTGGAACATAGGAAGTTCCGATCGAATATGAGGAAAAGCTTCTTTACGGTGAGGGTGACGGAGCACTGGCACAGGCTGCCCAGGGAGGGTGTGGAGTCCCCTTCTCTGGAGACTTTCAAGACCCATCTGGATGCAGTCCTGAGTAATGTGCTCCAGGCAATCCTGCTTTAGCAGGGGAGTTGGACTAGATGATCTCTAGAGGTCCCTTCCAACTCTGAAATTTCGTGATTCTGTGATTCCGTGATTCTGTGATCTCAACCCATGAGTCTTCTCACTTTTAGTTCTCTGACTCTGTCCCCCACCCCACCAGGGAGAAGGTGAGCGAGTGGCTGTGGGGCCCTTACCAACTGGGCTTAAACCACAAAAAAGACCCTACCAGCACTTTAGGGTAGATCTAGCCTAGTTCACAAGTCTGCCAGGGTCAGCAAGACAGCTAGCAGGGACAAGGAGGAGTGCACTCAGGACAGAGGAGAGAAGAGGCTCTGTGACCGTACAGCTCTTCCCCTGGGGACGAGCTGAGCAGGCGACATCAGCCTTCATTGCACATGGTTGCTGCTGTCCATCAGCAAATACACGGGGATGAACTCGGCATCTGTCCCTGCCAGTGTAAAAGACAAACTCCACGCATGCCATCACCCCATCTGTCTGCTCCACCAACAGTGGTTAAAATGGAGCACGTGTTTGAATGCTTCATTGCATCAGGGTCCAAATCCAGAGGTAGGAAGGGATATACAGTTTAAAGGAAGACAAGCTGGAGGTGCGGATGGTTGGTTATTTATTTCCTGACATGGGTCTCGTGATCAATGTAGCTCATGTGCTGGCCATGCTGCTGACCCCAAAGGACTGTGCACAGCCTTTCCCCGCTTTCTGCGGGGAGTTTCACCAGTGCTGCCATGGTGCAGGGTCCTGCTGACTGATGTTCCTAAAGGGGGCCTACAGGAAAGATGGGGAGGGACTCTATCAGGGAGTGTAGTGACAGGACTAGGGGTAATGGTTTTAAATTGGAAGAGGGTACATTTAGATTAGATATTAGGAAGAAATTCTTTACTTTACTGGGAGGGTGGTGAGACACTGGAACAGGTTGCCCAGAGAAGTTGTAGATGCTCCATCCCTGGAATTGTTCAAGGCCAGGCTGGATGGTGCTTTGAGCAACTTGGTCTAGTTCTAGGATTGTCAAGGTCCCTTCCAACCCAAACCATTCTATGATGTTATGCCAGCCACACCATCACAGGGCTGCCTTTATCTTGGGAGGTGGTCACTAAAGCACTGTGTGACCAAACTCCTTTACAGGAATGGTGAAGTATTAACCGAACCGTATCATGCCCCTAGTCAACAAATTGGGGTCTGGTGACCAGGGCAAAGAATTTGGACCTCCTGGGCGCTGCTTCTTGGTCTGGAAATGATACAGAAAGTGCTTCTGCTCCAGCGGAAACCAAGCTACACTCATTCATTTTAGTGGGTCTGCAGCAGGTGATTTAAGTCCCGTCAATTAAGCCTGTGACTGCTGAGTTGCAACTTCTTGTTTGTTTTGGTACCATGCCTGGGAACATTGTGTATGAATCAGACTACCGCTGTGCTAGGTACTGTAGAAATGCAGGACAAAATAGAGACCTGGGTACATCTAACTTGCAAAATGTTAGGCTGGTTCGACTCAGTGATGAAGACACAGCACTGGTTGCTTTAATTCTTGCATGGACACCTGTTTGGATTGTAGCATGCCTTGAAATCGCTTCAATACTCAATGGAGGAACTCAGGTTAGGTAGATTGACCTACCCTGCTGGTGCTGGCATGCAGCAGACAAGGCAGTAATGACCAGAGAGGTGGTCATGCTCTTGCTCTTATTTCTAAACAGATTTTCTACCTGTTGAAGGAGGAGGGGGGATGAGGGTGCATTGGAGACCATCTTTGGGGCTGGGGAGAAGAGAAACGGAGGAGAGGGACCGCATGGAATGTTACCACTTTAGGTGATCAGGGCTGGCTGGAGGATGCAGATGACTCAGACCTCTCTCTTCTCACCGTAGAAATACCTGAAAGTAGCACAGAATGAGTGCCACCTCTGTGGCAGGGATAAACTGCAAACTGAGGGCACTTTCATGTGACAGGTACCACTCAGTTATGGCCCTTGCAGGTGAAGTGAGGGCAGGACAGAGAGCTGGGCCACCACTTGTGGTGTTTCTCCCATTATTTGAGTAGCAATAATGTCAGGAACACCAGCCAGGGAGCTTTAGGCCACCCTGACCTGCTGTTCAGCGAACCATTGCTGTTGTTACTGCTGTTTTCTTTTTAGCACAGCACATATTTACAGAAAAAGCAGATGGAGCACATTCTAGAATTTTTTTTTAGATGAAAATATGCCATGCTTACTGCCTGCAGTGAGTGCAGATCTGCTGGTGGCACAGAAAGTGCTGGTGCAGCCGGAGGCTGCAGCTCTGTGTGGGTTGGGGCAATTCAGAGCACATCAGCTTTTTGGGTACCTGTCCCAGTGGGTGCCCAGGTCTGGGCTGGTATCTGGTAGCCATGTGTGTGACTGCTTGGGCTGGGAAAAATAACTATGGGACGGCCTGTGTCCTTGTGGGAGCAGCCACCTGGTTTTATGAGAGGGACATGAGAAGGGACTGTGCTGATCCCAGCTCTTTTCTTAGGGCTGCAGCTTTTTTCTACCTGGATCCTGAGAACCTAGTTCTGAGCAAGTACCTTTTACTTTGTGGGCGTGCTCCAGACTCTTTTCTCTGAAATCCATAGAATCACGGAATGGTCTGGGTTGGAAGGGACTTTTAATGATTGTCTAGTCCACCCCTCCTGCCACGGGCAGGGATATCATTCACTAGACCAGGTTGCTCAAAGACCCATCCAACCTGACCTTGAACACGTTCCGGTGATGGAGCATCTACAACTTCTCCGAGCAACCTGTTCCACTGTCTCACCACCCTCTCTAATTCAGTCAAATTAAAGCTTAAGGACATGAAAAAAATAAGTATTTAAAGTCCAGGTAAGCATCTCTTCTTCTCTCTCCTTGCAGTCCTGCTTCAAAAGCAAGACGACATCCTCACTGGGGTTGCCTCTGCAGGGTATTCGGCTTCCCAGGGAGCTAGACACCTCTTGAGGCCCAGGATTTCCTCCCTGCTGAGTGACAGCAAACAAACAGAGCCGGTGCCATGGGGATGGGGTGGTCTGTCTGGAGGCAGGTCCTTCCTCGGCAGGCTGCGGGCTGGTTTTCCCCAGTGGGGCTCGGGCAGCCCCCAGCAGCCCGGAGGAATGACTGGAATTTGTCATGCCTGTGGGTCTTGCCGACAAGAAATGCCCGTGCTTTGTCTGCTGGGCTGTTTTGAACAATTGGTAGGAAACAGGGAAGAATAAATAGTTCTGCTCGACCTCTGGCCTTTCCCCTTTTGTCCACAGAAGTTCAAGAAATTCCAGGGGCCGGGAGCCAAACATCTGTGTTTCCCCTCGGGCTGTGCCAAACGCTGCGTTCCCTCCATGAATCGGGCAAGATATATTTAGAAAATGAGATTCAGAAACTACTGGCGAGTGGGCGAGTACATCTGAGCTGTTGCTCGCCTGGTAGAAAGTTTGCATAAGCTTGGGCACGTATTTATATCTTCATCCACATGCACTGGATCCTACATACATAAACACAAACTGACGGGCGCTGTATTTTGTAAATCTGGGCTTGTTTTGTTGATACTGATAATTTTTAAAAATGGGGACTTGAGGACTGTGGGCCTGGTTTCCAAGCTGAAATGTAGGTAACAAGCGCTCAGAGCAGGGCCACAAAATGACTGGTTTTTCAGTAGCACTTTTTGTTCTCACTCTCAACTATGTGAAATGGTTGTGTGTCACGAGTTGTGTTGCCTCTTACTGCGGCCATCAATGCCTAAGCTGACAACAGCATTGGCAAAGTACACCAGTGTGCAGTTTGAGGTTGGAAGCATTTAATTTTGACGTATCCAAGGTGGGAAGCCCTGTTGTAGACTTCTGCCTGGTTCTGCAGAACAAGGTCTTGTCTTAATTGCATCAACCGCCAACAGCATCTGTCATGTTTTCAGCTTAGGACCTTGTTCTCCCAACCAGCAGACATGTGAGATCTTGGGGATGGTGACACAGCTGGCACCAGAAACAATGCACTACCTCTTCCTCTCGAGAGGCTGAAGGCTGGAGAACAAGTGGGAAAGTCTAGAGGAGCCCATGGGGCAAAGAACTGTGAAGGTCACAAAATGTGGTTTGTTCCTCATATGTGCTGAGACCAAGGGCCTGGAGTCAGATGCCTCTCAGGTGCTAGCCTGGACCCACATTGCATGATGGCTGGAGAAAGGAGAAGCTTGGGGTTAAATAAAAGCTTCAGAGAAATTCTACCTTATCACACTTCATTTCCCAGGCTGGAAAAATGGGAAACTTGCCGTTTTTGTTATGGGCCAGGCTTAGTAGTGTCTGAGAGGAGCTACTGGAAGAAATGCTTCGTGGATATTGGCAAACGAAAAATAATAGAATAACAAGAAGGTGAGTTACAGTAACTTGTTGTTTAGACATACTCAGTTTGTTCTTCTGCCCTTTGGAGGTCAGGTGGGAAAACAGAGTACTTCAGGTCTCCTGATGTCTTATTGGGAACAGTTTGTGTTCAGGATATTGCCAAATTCCAGCAGAATTTCTCTCAAGGAGCCGAAGAACTCCTCATGGCAACCGAGATCCCTACAAATTTGTCTTGTGTCCACTCTGCATGTGTTTTGCATCCTGATGATACATGTGGGATGACTATAAGGTGGTTGTTACAAACTGTTCCCTGAGATGTTTCACCACGACACTCAGGGCAGGATATACAATACCATTAAAATAACTCCTTACCAAGTTGCTTATGCTGATCCGTTGCCAACTTGTTTTGCAATACTTCCCTGCGCACTCTCCATTTGCCATAAACAGGCGCTCCTGCAGTGGAGTGCATCTGGAATCGCTAGTATATTTTTGCAAGCGATAAAGAAAAGCTGTGTGTCTCTGTAGCATATTATAATATTTTGATATTTCCCAGATCGCTTGTGCTCTCATGCTTTAATGCTGCCCAGAGTCTTTCAGAAGAACGCTCATCACACACGTGCCCTAAATAATGTAAGCTCTGTGCTTGCAATATTTATAGCCATGCAAACTTGCCCATTTGTGCCTGTGTTGTTTCAAAAAATTTCTTGAGTGATGGCATTTTTCATCTTTATTGTATTTATCTTTAGTTCTGAACACTGAACATATTTGTAATTGCTGCCATTATTGCTGCCGGTTGGCTTATTAAGCCTACAAAGTGCACTCAGATTTAAAGGTAGAATTCCAATTACAGCACAGGCTTGGGGAGGAAGGACAGCATTTGGAGGCAGAAAGCACTTATATGAACACCAGGATGCTTCCAAGAGAAGAGGCAGTGCATATTGCAGTCACATCCACTTCATAGAAATGACGCTGTTTTATTTTTAAGGTCTTGTATGGGAGCATCCCTCTCTGAAGCTGAGGAAAGGATGTGTGACATCTCGTGCCATTGTTTGGGTGGGATCACAATGGCTATTCACAGCAGGGAATTGTTTCGGGGGTCATCCAGCTCCCCTCTAATGGCTGCAATGAATCAAGCTTCGTGCAGCCATCAGATAATCCCCTGGAAGAATTCAAAACAGGCTTATCTCCAAAATACAGAGAGAAAATAGGAGTATGTGAGTGTCATTGTAAGTGGTTTACTGGAGTGACAGAAGTGTGCAAACTCTTTGCGATGTTGTGTAACATTGCTCTGTACATGTTGTTCTCCTTCTGCTTCTGCAAATAAACCATTTAATGTAATTATAGCTGCTATTGGCAAAAGGCACTGATAGCACTAGCTAGCTTCTGAAGAACACTGCTGCTGAGACAGGAGTACTTTCAGCTCAGAGACTTTTAGAAAGAGATTGAGAAGACACTCATCTTTCAGCCTTATGCAGTCCAGTGACAAACGATTTTATTGTCCCCTTGATGGTGCTTGCCTCTAGATTTTAAAGAATGATCTGCATCCGGCCTCTTTCCCATCCCACATAAGGAAGTGTGTTTTCACTGCCTCTGGTCACATTTCATCCACATTTGGAATCCCAGAGACTGAATCCAGAGCATCATTTACAGGGTTATGAAAACTAGACTCACACGGATGCCCATTTACGTGGAGGACTCCTCAGGACAGGTACTCAGCTGATGTGAGAACTCAGATCCAACCAGAAGGATGTGTATATATGCCTATGTATGTATTCACTTATTATGTACATACATCTGACTACTCTCTGTAAAGAACTTCTAGAATTTTGATCAAATTGTTGCTTTGTTTGTCTTTTACCTACTGCCGCATGCAAGAGGAACAGAGCATTACTGACTGGGTTTAGGTGGCTTTCAAGGGAATTTAACTTGGATATTGTAACTGCTTGTCTCCACTGACTCCGCAGGAAGCTGTGGGCTGGCAGACCTGGGCAGCAGATGGTCTTAATTCTCTTGAATTTATTGCTTGATGCCTTTGGCTCCCTCCTGCAATAGTATCAGTGGCAACACGAGCGTTGGGTTTCGCACAAAACCTGAGCAAAACCTTTGGATTCCCTAAATCACAACAAACTAACCCCTGGCTCTGCGCGGTCTCTGGTGGAAGGGGAGTTTTGCACCTTTGCCTGGCACAGCCACTCTCCCCACGCTTGGGGGCTTTACCATCTCCTGTCCCAGAGGGTAGCAGTGGTGGCCATCCTTCGCCCATCCTCTCTGTATCTTACACTCCCGGCAGGCCGGGCAGGAATACGGCAGAGGTATGAAGGTCAAACAGGAGGGTGTCATTCACATTATGAACCTGCAAGGAGGAAAATGCTGCCCGACTTGTGTGCTGCCTCTTGTCTTTTCATAGAACCATCTTCAGAACTAAAGAGGACTGGAAATATCATGAATCACAGAATAGTTTGGGTTGGAAGGGACCTTAAAGATCATCTAGTTCCAACAATATATATACAAATATATAAAAAAATATATCTCTGAATTTCATAAAAAAAAGAAAGAGGAAGTATTATTTGAATTTATCCTCCGGGGTTTGCTCTTCAGTGACAAATCTTGGTAGATTAAGTTACGGAAAGTAGCATTTTCATGGTGCCATGCCCACTGCCACTCAGAGCAGAGAGGAGTTTGTAGTTGACGGCAACAAGGACTCAGTGACACCTGGGGCTTCTTGTGCTGGGTTCTGTACAAACACAGAGGGAAAACAGGGCTCTGCTCTAGACACAGGCATAGAAGGAAGAAAGGATTCCTCTCATCCTTGAACAGTGGGCACCGAAGGCACAGCACAGGGATTACTGGTTAAACAATTTACCCAGCACCTGACTTAGCTCCTGCCAAAGAAAGGGAGCTGTGTTAATGGGACACTTAGTCTGACTGCTCTGATATTTTGGTTTTATTTTCAGCATCACTCAGAAAGTCTGAGGCAGTGCCAGCGACTGAACTGAGATATTTTCAGTCTTGGCACAGGACACTCACCAGAAGACATGGCAAGCGTGTATGGTGATGATGCACCACTTCATAGAATCAACCATAGAATGGTTAGAGTTGGAAGGGACCTTAAAGATCATCTTCTGTCTAATCTGATCCTACAGCGCTTAAAAAGGCTTGACCCACCCTGCTCAAGCCCTAATATCTTTCTGGACTTGTGGTTTCAGCTTTCCCCCCTAAAAGTAGGTGGCTTTTGTTGTTATATGCTGGGTCGGGGAGCCTGAGGTGGCACAGCATGATGTGCCGGGCTCGGGGCTGAGCCTCAGGATGGGCAAAGTCATGTTGCCAGAGCAAAGTATGCTCAGAAACCTTGGCAGGCACTTTGGTGGCCTGAGCAAGCAAAGCAACACCCCAACACCCTGCAGGAATGCCCTCTGCTTCGTGGGATTTACACAAGGACAATCCGAGCCGACAAGCTGAGATCCCAACCTCAGGGGCATTTTTGCCACCCGTTTGGGCTCAAGCAACAACTGGCCCTGCTTGGATAAAGCAGGAGTGAGCTTTCTTCTTTGCTGCTCTGCTGTTCTGTGCCTGTGTTTGTGGGTTTCCCTTTTCGGGTTTCTGAATAGCAGTGAGCTGGCAGGCCCTCTTTTTATCTCAGAGACCAGTTTGATGCAGACAGCACCCTGGCAAGTCCCTTCACCCCCTCTCGCCCCTTCGCCAGCACCCTCAGCCCCAGCCAGGACTTCTCACTGGGGGGGATAAACTCAGCTTGCTGCATTTTTGTGCTTTTCCTGCTGGGTCAGCTCGAGACATGCCAGCTATGGTGGTTATTTTATTGTTGTGGTTACCTGGGGAAGGGCTATTTTAATACATAACTGCTCATGCTTTACTTATTTGAAATGCTTTCTGTGAATGCCTCACACTGGGCTTGACTTTGAAGGAATTTTTATTTGAGAAACTTTGCATTCTTCCAAGCTTTCACTCTTTGTTATGCCTCATACCCCAAATTATGGCCCAAAAAGAGCAAAGAGTAGACTGTGTGGTAGTCCTTACAGTTTGGGCTGGGACCTAAGAAGGACAATTGCCCCTTCCCAGTCCTGGGAGAACCCATGGTGGGACGTTAAGGTCCTTCCAGGAGAGCCACAGCTCTACCAGCTCCCAGACTTCCCAGAGGGCAAGCCACAGCACGGCATTAGTGACAGCAGTCTAAATCTGGCATAAATCAAAGTGCTTTGACACCATTTCCCATTGTGTACACAAACACCATGCTCAAGCGAACTAGTGAAATCAAAGCAGCACGATGAGAGAGGTCAATTCAGGATTCATGGACATGTCACTGGCAGCAGAATCTGCCTATTAAATATTAAAAACTAAAACAAAAAGGAATTTACATTTCTTTCTGAAATATTTAAGCCTTAGGTGAATAGCTGGCTCAAGATCATTCAGGTATGCTTTTGCTACAGCACCATATGAATTTTAAAAATCAGATTATCTCTGTATGTGAGCATCTGTATTGAGTGAAGGATGGCCATCACTGCACTTTGGGGCAAGTACACATAAGAAGTCTGGCGGAAATCCTGTACAGGAAGTGTTCAGCAGTTAAAAATGTGAAAATAATAGCAACATGAAGCAAAAGCAAATTTATACTCACCATTGGTGTTCAGGGGCTTCATTTTGTTAACTTCCTCCTGCTGAGAAACAAATATCAAACCCAAAATTCTAATTAAGGAAACCTTGTTTTCTTAGAAGTTCAGTGAAAAAGAGGAAACTCGGTTCATTTTTTCCTACTTTGCAGCGTGCAGTAAAATACACTGGCCTGCCTGCACATTCCCCTTATCTTTGCATAGCTGATGTAAAAGACATTTGCCATTAAGAAGGGCATGATCATATTGGTGTCATTAATCACTTTTCCTGTTAGGACAAGGTAAGAAGGATAGGTGTGAAAGAAGTGAAAATTCATGCATGCATTTACTAGTGAAGACACTGACCCACAGAAAGTCATATTCAGATGATAAACCTGAAGGGTTTAACTTTGCCTTTACAAGCTAACGCAGAGCTGGAGAGCATGAAAGCAGAGACAGAGACGATGAGTTGGGCAGAAGTGGTTTCTGGCTTCCTATGCATCCACCGAGGGTAGGTGACCCAGCCCAGCAGTGCATTGCCTCACCTCCACCGACTGGGCAGGACTGGGCCAGGCAGGAGAGAGCAGACTTTCAAATTTACACCCTAGCAGTCACGATGGCAAAGGCCACAGCGTCTTAAATCTCTCTAAACCAGGGCTGCCTGTGCTGGCCTTGGTGCTCCTGCAGGGAGACAGCTCAGGGAGCTGAGCAGCCTGAAAATTAATCACCTTTTTTGTCCTGGCTGCGTTTGCAGCCACAGCAGTTGGCTGACCCATCGCTCTGTGCCGTTGCAGGAGATCCATTACCAGCTCCAAGATGCTGTTGGGGTGTGGGAAGGACCAGTCCCGCAGTCAGCAGCTGATCCCACTGCTGTGTGCAGCTTTATCCCCAGGGACATCCTTCATCCTGCGGTCCAGGACCGGGCATGGAGTCACACTTCGGTAGCTCGTGTGGCACAGGGGCAGCAGCTCCCAACCAGGGCTGACACAAACGCCAGCTTGGCCAGGGGTGCTGCTCGCCCGTCTCGGCATCCCAGTTCCCATCACGGCTGTGAGACACAAAATGCTCACACGGATGGAAGAGCTGATTTAACTGGTCACATCTGGACTGGAGTTCAAGCTCCGTTTTGGTGGTGATAACCAAAATGTGCAGTGCCAGGGGTTTCTCATGCGCTGTGCTACTGAGTGACTTGCTAGAGTGCTGTTTGGGGGATTTGAATGGCCCAGCTGAAACAGTTTATGCAACTCCTGGGCCTAGCTGCTGAGGGGGCACAGGGAGGCAGCACCAAGCAGAAAAAACTTAATGTGAGCTATTCGTAGCCTTGCCTTATTTTCCCCTTGACTTTGTGGCTGCTGTTGCAGCCAGACTTTGCGCTCCTGACTTGCAGAAGCAGAAGGCATGGCAGGCTCAGCACATAAACACAGTGCTTCCTCCAGAAGGTTTTGTTTAGTGAGGTGCTAATAATAAATAAGGAGCTTGCTTGGTCATGAACGTGTTTTCAAAGGTTGGTCCTGGACAACCTGAAACCTTTTGTCTCTTGTAAAAGCCAGATTTAGGTTGCTGCAGGGAGGGAAATGGAGTTCAAAGTGTGAGGTCCTATTTGAGTTTCAGGGTTTATTCTTATCTCTGCACTGGACAAATCCTCCATATTTGGGGGGTGGGCAAGGGCTGGAGGCTGGTCTCAGGCACGACAGCAAGACGGAGCAGCCCTAGGGCTCAGCCTTTCCCCAGAGCAGGTCTGTGATGGTGGTGATGCCCAGGGAGGGCAAGGATGGGGGGCAGGTGCCGGGAAGGGGACACCCCAGATCTCCACGCTATTGAGCTTTCCTCATGCTCAGCACCTCTTTAACAGCACGGCAAACCTGGCCCCCAAAACTCCTGGCCCCCAACGCGGTGAGGCGTTGAAACCTCGATAGAAATCTGCGTGCAGCAATGCCGTGTGTGGTATGAAACCTGCTGCAGGGGAGGTATGCAGAGAGAGAGGGAGGGAGAGAAATGCTTAGGATTATTTCTGTGTTGTACCCAAGGGTGCCATTTGTTCGTATAAGTATCCTTAGCAGAATAAAATACTTTTTATTGAAACATTTTTTTTTGCTTGCTGGCAGCCACTCCGCTCCAGTTATCTCTTCCATCCTATCCCTTGAAGCCAGGCTCCAAGGTAAACAAGTGAAAACCTGACAGCTGGAATGCAAAGCCTCAGCTGAGATTGAAAGCTTTTACAAGATCACATTCTGCACGTTTATATTGTCTGGAGTATCAGCAACGGAAAGGAAAAAAGAGATTTCCTAATCTCACCAGAGACAACACCTCGTTGCCCCACCTTCGAGAAATCTCCAGTCCACAGCAAAGGCTTCATCCATCCCAACTAGAAAAGAGCCCGAGTAGGCACACTCACAGCTTGCTCCTGATCTGGATTTCCCACATTCCCGAGTTTTGGAGTGTAACTCTCTGAGAAGTTATTTTGCATTAGAAAAAAAAAGAGTCCCATGCAATGAAATTGCTGTGCAAAGCAGTGTTGATTTATCCTGAAATTTTACTTCAAAAGAGAAGGTTCCCATCATCTAGATGTGTCTGGTTTCAGAATAATTTCAGAATAAAACATATTTTTACTATTATTTTGAAGCGGGCTTTTTGATTTGTTTTTTACAGCGCTGTTAAATATCACAGTTTAAAATTAAAAAATTAAATCTTAGCAAAGCAATAGTTTTGAGAGAATTTTACTTTGGTGAAGACACATGAAATTTGAGGAGGATCTGTAACTGGTGAGAAAACGACTTCAAATCGCCATGCCCCTTGCAACACAAAATTTTGATCCTGGGTGTATGTCTCCTTGAAGACCTGCCGGGCAGGTGGGAGGGGAAAGAAAATCATGGTTGATCTTGTCCATGATAAGGACAGCATCTGAACAACAGCTCACTCCAGAGATATTTTAGTGCAGCCTTCTGCTTAAAGCCAGAGAGAGTTTCTTCTACTGCTTTTTGGACAGAGGGAAAAAATCTTGGTGTGTCTGAGATCATTTTTGCAAGAAATCTAGGTTGTTTTCTCATCCCCTTCAGAGTAATTCAGATTTTACATTTCTCCAGAGAAACAAACTCCAGGCTAAGGCTTGCCTGGAAGGTAGTTCTGTGAGGGAAAGTCTTCTCCTGCCTAGTGGTGAACCTCTACTGCAGCAACACTATCTGCATACTGACACACTGTCCAAGGCACTGCATGGAAAATGTAGCTGTGCCAGGTTGTGGCATCCATACCAATGGGATCTTGTCTGCTCCTTGGCCTCGGTTGCACAGACAAGGCATTTTATTCATGTGTTTTAAACTCCGTTTTGTGGGTCAGCTTGGTGCCCTTCTATATCACACCAGTTCAGTGACCAGGCTTGAAAATCAGCCCATCAAAAAAACCTGAAACCTGAACTAAACCTAATTTCCAGCCAGATCAGCAAAGCCATTCCACAAAACTTCCAATATTGCTCAGCAAAAATGGTGAGGAAGGAGGAGAAAACTGCAGGTATGAGACAGTGGAAGAGCAGGACCGCTCCTTTTATTGGCAGCTCAACCACTGGGGTTAATCGAGTCATATCCTTGGAAGGGCAGTTTGTATTTGCAAAATCTTCTGGGACCCTCCAGTTTCAAGTGGTAAACATTTCTTATATTGATGCTATAATATGTGCTCAATGCACACCTATAAATCACAGAATCACAGAATGGCAGGGGTTGGAAGGCACCTTCGGAGATCATCCAGTCCAAAAGCAGGTTCACCTAGAGCAGGTGAACGTGAACGCGACTAGGTGTTATGAGCACACCCCAGCGATGCTCCCCTGGGCCTGACACACACATAGCAGAGGTGTAGCCTGGGTGTGCAAAACTGCTTCCCATGCAGTCAGCCGTTCCTCAGCCAGCATCATCTTCCCTTTGTGTTATAAAAAGCCCTCACTTTTCATCGATGACTTCCCATGAGCTCCGCATTTGGCCTATGTAATACATCAGCGGGTTCTCTGCTGACCTTGCCCCGCCTGGCCGGGGCTGTGCCCGGCTCCCGTTGCTGTTCGACGACACCCAGAGGATCGCCGCTATTTCGCTTCTCCCAGACTGATGCGCTTCCCACCAGAAGCAGGGCCCAGAACTTCTGCGAGCTGGGCTGGGTGCGACCGCAAGCAGCTGTTCAAAGTCTGTGCAGAGACAAAAATCCCCAGCTGTAGCTGTCTGTTCAAATAAATGTTTAGAGGCCAAGGCAATGCAATATGAGAAACACATTCTTAGAGGGCATGGATTCAAAGGCGGTGGCATGTAAAGGGATTAGGAGAGACCAGCCCAGTGGCTATTGACATGGTATTGCGCAGGAATCGAAGTGCCGAGCTATGCCCATACAGCAGGATGCAGCAGATGACCCAAACTTGATTTTCTAAGTGAAATGTTAAACAAGCTGCATGGAAAATGCTTGTATTAAAATTATGCTACTGTTCCTGGGTGATAATCTGAGGCTGAACATTCAGCAGGGTCTCATGAACAACCTGGGGAGCTGGGAAATGGGAGGAGAGTGGCTCAAAGCCATCTTCCTCATCTCAGCCCCCCCAGCCCTAAGGCCACTGAGTGCTAAAAAAGCCCTTGGTGTAATTTGGAAGGCCTTTTGACTTCTCTAAACTGGGTGCTGACTCCAACCCTGAAGGCTGCCTCTTGGTGAGGAATGAGCCAGAGCACTGTGATCTCTGCTCATCCCACTGTGGTGCGAGAAGCAGAAGAGATGAGGGAAAGGCAGCTGTGCAGGACTTTGCACAGAGCTGGAGCCTGGGTCCTGGTTGCCCCCTTTCTGGAAAAAAGCTTCAGTGATCTCCCTCAGGCAGCTCTAGGCTTGCTGGAGGGGTGGGAAGGGACGGGGCTTTATTTCTCACCGGCAGCTGGCCCAGAGCAGGGGATCCAAATCTCTGAGCGTGGACATCTGTAGAGCTGATGCCTGTGTCTGACCCAGCTGTCTGGGGCTCCCAGTAAAGTCAACAGAGAGAAACAGACTGTTTGAGGATGTGATTCATCCGTGATGCTGTGGGAGCCTGAGTCAGGGCAGAGGAGCTGCTTCTGTTGCAGTCTAGAGGAATGACGCCTACACCACAGGGCTGAGAGAGAACTCACAGACTTAAGAAGGTTTGGGATTCCTGTTCATTTTCTGCCGCAGGGTCAGTACACTGGGCTGGTGACCAGCTGGGGTGCCTCTCTAAGGTCATTCATAAAGAGCCTTGAGGGTGTCGAGTATTGTGCCTGGGCAAAGGCAGTGGCAGAGGCGGGAGCCTGATGCACACCTTCAACTCTGACCACGAAGCCCTTGCTGGGAGGCCTCCACTGCATGGTTCACACTTAGAGGATATGTTTCCTGCCAAGTTGCTTTGGTTTCTAGGTGTATTTGAATGGTGGGTGCTAGGCTGTGCCAAAGGGTTGCACTTGGCACATGGGGTGCCAGCACACACAGAGATCACAGCCCCACAGAACTGCCCTCGTGGGCCTGGCCGTGGGGCTTGGCCATGCCTGGGGCATGGTATGGAGACTGCAGTGCTGCAGCTTCTAGGGGCTGGCAGATTTGGGACTGCAGACAACTGGCTAAGCTGGGGCATGGGAAGGTGAGGCAGCAGATTCTGCAGTTCTCCAGGTCTTGAACCTACTGCAGAAAATTTATGGGAGCTGGAGATGCAGGTGTGGCACAGCTGGGCTCTGCGATGGAGCAGCTTGCAGGCTGCGGCTGTGGGACCCAGGCAAGCTGGGATGGGACAAGCAGGGGCGGCAAAGGCAGGAATTACATGGGACCGTGGTGTCAGCTGTGCTGGAAGCATGAGGGGGATTCTCCGAAAATGAAAATTTGCTGAATGTGACTTCTGATGGCGGAAATTCTAGCCATGCCCCAAAGAAGGCATGATGATTAAAATAGGTACAAGACCATGATTCTGCTCTGAGGGTCATCATCTCAGTTTGGGCACCCATATCTCTTATGGTAAAAGCTACACAGACAGTTGTACCTATGAGCATGATGTGTAGTTGTCCAGACTCAAAAATAAGAACAGATGGGATGGTAAAAGGTTTGGAAGGTGGATTTGAAGGAGGAGGCAGAGACAAATTCTACTTTGCTCCTAAGGGAGCGTGCCACTGAAAGGGCTCCAGCCAGCCCTTTCTACCATTCAAAAGTGGAAGAAAGTACTGATACTCTTGTCAGATCTATACCAGGTTATCATCTTGCCTTCTTGTCTTGGGCGAGTTTGAGGAATGCCTCCTGCTTTGACAACCTCTGCACCTTCTTCCAGGACACCTTCCTTGCCCTGGGTCCTCACCTGAAGAAGGGCTTTTGGCACAGTGCGCAAATGGGCCTCCTGTGCAGCTCACTGCGCCATTTGTCATGACTTCTGGCCAGAACAGCCTCGACGGTGCTTCTCATCCTGCTCCAGAGGAAGCTGAGCCGAAAGACAATACTCAGAAGCAGGCAGGGATGATGCCATGCACCCAAGCTGTGAGATCCTCTTGAGAAAAGCTACTATGCACAAATAAAGTACGTTAGAGAAAGTATAAGGGGATAAGGCAGGTGTGTGTAGGCTGAAACGCAAAGCCAGGGGCTGGTGTGATAGATTTATGACAAGACTGGAGGAGAGGCTGAGGAGATCTACCTATTATAGTTTAAAAAATGGTCCCATCAGAATACTGTCGTGAGTGCTCTACTGTGCAAATTTATGACATGCAGTGGGAGTGATCATGTCTTCTGTACGAGCTGGTTAGAAAAAAAAACATTTTTTCCATGAATAATGTTCACAAAACTGAAATAGGAGGGTTTTTTTCCTCAAGAAAGTTGGTTGCCCATGGGGGGAAAAAAGCTCCTACATTAAAGGTAGCTGAAAACTGACTTT
>VYZM01007092.1:416240-491974 GCA_013398915.1 Dromas ardeola | reverse complement strand
TTTTTTGTTGAAAATTGGAATTCCAATGGGGTTTTTAATTTTTTTTTTCACTTTCAGATTTGAATTTTGGAGCAAGCATATTTTTTTTTCAGAAATACATTTAAGCCCTTGAAAACCTATTTTTTTCTGCTTGAAAATATTTTGCAGTGAGAAATGTCAGCTTCTCTTTTTAACCATTATTGCCACCTACCACAAAAGTAGCTCCCATATGCTGCCAGATAATCTCAATAGTATATGATTTAGTCACAAGAAATAAATATTTCAGGGTGCTGCAGGTAAACAATTCTTCATTTTAGACATAATGTGGATTTGAAGCTTTCTGGCAGGTACTGTAAGAGTAAGACCAATGAGTATTTTGCAGGTAAGTGTCCCCATCAACAGGGGACCATGGCCAGAGCGCTTGCCCTGTGAGGAGAGACTAAGGGACATGTTTTTTTTTAGTCTGGAAAAGAGATGCTTTGGGGGAACCTAATGGCAACCTGCCAGCGTCTGCCAGAGAAGACAGAGCTAGGCTCTTTTTGGAGGTGCGCGGCAGCAAGAAGAGAGACAGCGGTCATAAAATGTTCCTGGGAGGTTCAAACATGATGTAGAGAAAAGGTTTCCACCATCAGGACAGTCAGTCTCTGGAACAGGTTGTCCAGAGAGGTTCTGCCGTCTGGTGGGCTGGGCTGCATGCAAGTGAGAGACAGTCATTTCCAACTAAAGGGTTATTTACTGAGAGGCTGAGTTGCATGTTCTGCGTTAGTGAGTTTTTAGGAGAGAAGCTTCAAAGGTAGTAAGAGTCCCATACAAATGCCAGCAGTTTTGCAACTGAGCATTTCCCTGTCCCACCAGTCAGGAAAAGGAGCTGTACATCTGCCAACAAGATAAATATATTTACAACTGAAAAAAATCGGTAAAATTCAACAGGTCACCATTATTTCATGTATGTTAGGATGAATGTACTGAAATGACTGAAACTTCATTTTGGGGGACAAATCTACAGTTTCCCAAAATGTCTCATATCTCTGTCTTCCCCTCTTCATCAGGTGACAAGATCAGATGGTGACTTCTTAACTTTGATTAAAGATAACCATTCTCCTCATAAGAGGTAATAAGTAAATTCTAAATCTGTGAACAATATTAAGTTAGGGGAGAGTTTATCCCTAAGGAGCTTTATGGATGATGGGGGTTCACAAATCAGAAGCTCCGAAGTGGGGTTGGTGCTCTAAATGTAGCATTTTTTTTTGTAAGCCAAAGCAGTGCATTATATATAGGATAATTGTATCATATTATCTTTTGTACAACGGCCCTTCTAAAACTAGTGGCAATTAGAGGCTGTCTTTTTCAAGCTTAGATTTTATACATGAGAGGCACACATATTGATAAAATTTTACAACAGTTGTCTTCACTTGTCCAACCAGGGAAGTAGACATTTTTAGATTTTAGTTTGTACATATTTTTCTTAGTGTGTCTTCGATTATCATTTTGTGAGTGTCCATTCAGCTTAAATGTTTCTTCAAATCCCCAGGCACAAAACTGGGAATGAATGACCAGACTTCTGCAGAAACCAGATATTTTCACATCCATTTATTGTCTGCTGTAAGGAATAACTTCCCCTACATTTTGAGACGCAGAATTGAAAAACTCTACAAGATTTCAAAGTTGCTCCTGATACCAAGAAATGGCGGTAATAAATTGTCGTGCTTTTCTTCTACAGCCCATGCGGACACAAGAGGTTCAAGGACCCCATTGCATAACTTTGGGATTAGAAGTATTCCTCCACTTTAGGGGTACCTTGCATTTAAGGCTGATGGCGGGTAACAGGGTCAAGCAGTGAATGGTATAATATTAGACTCACCAAAATATATAAAGCTGCGGGTTAGACTATGGAGAATTGGCTGTCATGCATCAGAGCATCCGCTGTTTCTCAGGGGGACAGGCAAGAATTTATCCGTTCTCCCTTCTTTTTATTGCGATTACAGGGACTAAGTTAGGTCTTAAAGAAACTGCATTTTTTCCTTGTGTCTGTTTTAGATTTAATTGACTAATGATCAGTCGGGAGATACTGAGTCTTCTGATTTTCATTATCCAATGTTAGTCATGCTGTGGCTGTGAAAGAGAGCTGGCTGCAGGGAATATCCTCAGCTTGCGTGACTGAAAGTGGATTCAAGTTAAGCTGCATGAAGAATAAACAGAAGTGTATCATTTACCAGGGCTGTCAGTATTCGACAGAATGAATTTTGATAAATGAGGGAAACAAACAGAGTCACCTGGACTGAGGCGCTCAGAGCCTGGAGAGTGGAAAAGATGGATTTCTTTAAGGCACAGCTACTAAAACTGTCCAGAAATGACATTCCAAAGAAGAAAATATGCAGGGAATGGCAATGCTAGAGTAAGTAGACAATTAATGAGGCTTAGAAAAAAACCAAAAGACTGACAAATAGAGACAGCTGTGTCAGAGCCAGGGAAAGGGAGATGTAAAATGAGAACTGCTGAGTGGGGAGATAAGTTAGACCTGACAGATACGAAGCAGCAAAATGTTCTTTGCCCATATGAATAGAACAAGAAGAATGAAAGGAGTGAGAACCAAGTACAGACCGAGGATACTCTAGATAAAAGTTCCCAGACTAAAAATCCTCACTCGAGCACCTAATGCAGGACTTAAGCAGCATTTAAATCCGAAAACCAGCTGCCTCCTTTTGTGTAATGACCTGGTTAGAGTCCAGGAGTGCTCGTTTGTTTGCACGCTCCCATGTTACCTTCACTGCATGCTCTTACTTGCAAGCTGCTGTGCAAATCACGGTTTAGGAAGGATTGCCGAGATACAGATTATATGTGGTCGGCAGGTTTGCTCAAGATGACACTTGACAGCATAATAACAACAAAAAGTAATGTAACTCTATCCCTCCGGTGGAAAAACAGGGGGTGAGTGAGTGGGAGAGGCAGCAAAAGCAGAGAGGAATTGATCAGATAATACCCGCATAACCGCGCAGACTGCAGATGAGGTCAAGACCGCAGAAATGAGGGTGGGGAGAGGAGAGCTGCTATTTGGACTAAGAGGAGCTGAGTTTTTAGCAAATGCAGTACAGTCAGGGCTTAAAGGTCTTCTCAAAGGTTGAGCTAGGAAAACCCCATTACTGTGGTTGGCTAAATCTGCCTGGATCGCTCGCTTCCAGATGTTACAGTACAAACCTCACACTGTTATCGTTTTAAGAGATTTACTAAATAGCTTTTCTGTTGTGACGTGCAGATAAAATGTCCTGCTTCCATTGCTCTCGCTAGTTCTGTCCCCTTTTATTCTGGTAGTCAATGGTCGAGATGAATGAGTCTCTGGGCAGATCGGATTCCCAGTGTGTAACTTCATAATTCGATAGGGACAGTCAGGTAAATGGAGCCAGAGCCACTTGTACTGACACCACGTCTGCTCTGCTGTTTCTAAGGGCTTGGAGATAAGTAGAGCTCCTGCTCTCATTGGGGTGGATGTGTCGGAGGAGAGAGTGGTCACACAAGTAAAACCGAATTTGCATTGAGATGATCTGAAATCCGTTCTCAACTCGAGATTTTACTTGTCCCTGTCTAAATGAAACAAAGTAAAAACCACCCAGGCCCATTCATTTGTTACTTACTGTAAAGCAGCCGAGGAGAGGAAATGTATAAAATATCGTGTGAACCAGCAAGACCTGCTAGGAAATTATATTATGTTCCCTTCTGTTCAACAGGCTGGAAAGTCTTAATGTTTCCTGTCACGTTAAACTTCCTCTACGCTTTATAAATAATTTCTGGATGCAAAACATTTTCTAGTGCCTTGGCCCTGTTCTCAGGAATGCTTGCTGAGGCAAGCTCCCCCATACATAAAACACTCAAATGGCTGTCCTTTTCGTTCGTTGCCAAATGCTGTAGATTTTCAAAGCTTCCAAAGCAGGTCCTGCCTATTGAAATCCAGCTATGCAGATTACCGTCACCTGGAAAAAGTGAAAATTGCTGTACTGGAGGGAGGGACTGCAAAAGTGGTGAAAATAATTTTCTATGTTTCATGCTGATTTGAACTGAGAAACTGAGCTAAATTGCCATTTGCCTCTCTCTAGGGCAGCAAATCTGGAAGAGGAAGGAATAGTGCAGAACATCTTCTCTCATACTCCCAGCGCTAGGGAAAGGTCACCACGGGATGCTCCCAGAGAGCATCCAGGACTCAATGCCAGGGACAAGGAAGAAAAGAGGGCTCAGTTCCTTCCTCCTTCCACACTCTGTCCCTTGAGCAAACCCAACCGAGAGGTGAGTGAAGCTGCTCACACCTGATGTAACCTGCCCAGATCAGGAGGACTCCCAGGAGCTTCATTTTCTCCCGGCATTCTCTTCACTCGGGGACATTGCACCTCTGCTCATTAACTCCAGGCAGGGTTGGGACGCCACAACTTGCGCCCAGGAGAACGCTCTGAATCTATTGCAAACCAAGCTAAACGTGCTCGCTGCAGCAATCCTGCTGCTAATTTCGTCAGGTCAATATGTAATTGTTTCTGTTGCTGGAGGGCTCTATCACCCCCTTCATTAAGATGCAAATTTTACATTAATTAAAAATGCTGGGAGCATTTGCACAATTTATGACCAAATCTTAGAGTCCAGCAACCCCCACGCTGGGGAGGGGCAGCAAGAGGGCTTTGAAACTGCTGAAATAAATCCTTATCTCAGAGCACTGGGGATGTTTTAGCTGATAAAGGAGGTTCTTCTTGCACTTTTAAAATTAATTTGTTCTCCCTAGATTGGAAAACAGACAAAGCAGAAGGAGCTTGAGCAGAATTTTTTTCTTACAGACAAACGTACCATCTAAAAGTATTCACACGCAAGAGAAAGGAAGAATAAAGATCTCAGCTTACGCTCTCATACAGCAAAGTCAGTGATCTCATTTCTGCTCAACCCTCCCTTCCCAAGCAGAAATTTTACATATTCCCCTGTATAGCCGATCTACTTTTACAGCATCAGGAACTTGGCTGCTGGTAACCCTCAGTTTTGGTTGGAGTAAATCCCATTTTCGCCTAACTTATCTGTAATGGTAAAATTTCTTTTGTGATGTGTTGGGGTGAATGGGGAGCTGCTCCTCGGTGGCATGTACCAAGCCAGTGAAATTAGACCCTCTCCGGTGGTCTGTGGCTGACTGATTTTCATGCATTGAGCTGGGACCTTTCCACCTGATCTCTCCTCTGAGGTGGAGCAGTGCCGGGAGAGCCTGGGCTCACTGGTGCTCTGCACCTCGCTCTCTTACTGGTACGGCTGCAGTGGGGTCCATGTCTGGCAGTTGGGAAGATGGGGTCGGGCAGGGGGTGAAACCCTCCGTGCCACAGCATGTGAAACCACCCTTCGCATCTTGGTAGTGCATCCTTGGGTGACTGGAGCCCGTTCACCCTGCCCAAGGGGAAGAAGGTGTGTGAACTCCCCGGTGGAAAGCGCCTGGGGTAAAGGATCAGGCTGTAGGAAGGCTTTGCGGTCCCACAGGACTCCTCATGGCTACGGCAAGAGGCTCTACCTCCTACCTGGATTCAGCTACCCCAGTTTGAATTTCCAGTGCCTTCACCTTACCAAGATGTAGTCTTTCCCCTTTTTTCCCTCAAGCCATTAGCAATTCCCAGCTAGTTTACATCCCTCTGCCTCTGGGGCAGCCTGTAGCAAACCTGGTCCTTACTTCTTCTGGGCACAAGCAAATCACGGTGTGTCACTGGGGAAAAGAAAACATCCCCACAGCTCCAAAAATAGACCTGATGTGAAAATACCTTCCTCCTCTCAATTGAAATAAATGGCAATTGAGGGTGGCAGCTCTTTGCACACCCTGGTCTCCTTGCAGGTGCAGGAGAAGCAGCAGCGTGACCGGTGTGTGTCACCTGTGCATGCCCGACCGTGCCCGGGGTGTGCGGGGAGAGCAGGTCAGGCTGGCGCAGGGCTCGATCCCAACCTGCTTCTCGTGCCTGGGTGTGAGTTTTCTGTTTCTGTTCTTCATCTCCTGAAAAGGATAATCACATGCACTCAGTTCCAGCAGTGTCTGTCCAAACACCTATTTCTGGTACACATGTAAATCAGCAGCAATTTCTACCAAGGCAAATGTTACTCACTATAAAATTGGCATAAGGAAGGTCAGAATCAGCCTCCCGAGGGGTTGTTAATGGGCCCTGGAGGGCCTATGTATATCTGTGTATGGTCATGCATACGTGAGCAAGAGGAAGGGAGGCAAGAACTCAAAATATAGTAATTATTCACATTGCAATGCTACCATAACGAGCCCTGCCTGGGATGAGAGGGGCTGCTGTTGTGTCAAGCGCTGGACAATCCAGGAATAAAGCAGAGGTTCCTTCTGCAAAGAGCCCTCTCTCTTGTTTAGTGACAGATGTAACAGGTGAATGAGATGAAAATGTGGGAGTGGGGAAGGATGGGATAATTACAGATCTTTGCCTTTGCCCAGCTTCACTGTGGGCACAGAGATACTGCTGAGGCACAAACCATGCGTGGCTTTCTGCAGAGTTTAGGCCATTGCCGAGTTTGGTCTGTTATTTATGCAGAATGACCAAACGCAGGCATTAATTTCTGAGAGGCAAGGCTCTTTATGGCTCCCTGTAGATCGTACAGTGGGTACTGGATGGCTGTCCTTCTCCTTCTGGTGGTAGACAAATTGTCTGCGAGAATTCAGTATCATCTGAGACGACATTATTAGGATTGTTTCCACATTCACAGCCCTGGTAGTAAAACGCATTAAATAAAAGAAAGATGATTTGTTTTTCATTCGGTTGAACTATTCCAAGATTTCAGGGGGAAAAAAAAAATCATCCTGATAGATCCAGAGTTATAAATAGCAGCGCTGCATGTACTGGGGTAAACGCTGCATTCCTCTGGATACTTGTAAGAAAAAGGATCAAGAGAATGTGAAACTCCTAAAATTTATGGTGGTCCTTGGACGGAGGTGATGTGTTAGTAAAGGCAAGGCACATACCAAACATGAAGTCCACGAGCTGCTGAAGATTTATATTTCCCAGCATCTCCGTCCCGATGGCACCATATGTTTATATGGACTGTAGGTTTATTATTGGAAATTGACGGTCTGCCTCATCGCTTCTTACTGGAATCTCATGGAATTTTTTTCTGAAGGACACTGGGAGTAATCCACACTCCCGCTTATATCCTGGGTCTATTTTGGTTTAAAGTAAAATCTAAGATATGTGTTCTTTTTTCTTAGCGAGGAACAGGATTCCTGAAACTAGAGCAGGGGAGCAGGCAGCAGCCAGCCACCTCATTTCCATATCTGTTGCTGTAAAACCTTGTCTTCATATGTAAGGCTTTTATAAAAATTTACATTTTCCTGGTACTGTATACACATCATGTCATTCGAGCCGGGTGTAAAACAATTCCCCTGCCTGAAAAGCTGCCAAAAATCCAGGAGCATCCCCACTCTGCAGCAGGAATAGCTCTGAAATGCTGTCAAAACAGAGGAAGCGAGAGAGGGGGACTGGGGTGGACGTGTTTCCCGAGCAGCCGAGGAGCCCAGGCGACACTGCAGCTCAGCACCCTGGTGGCTCCCTGGGTTGCCCCATTGGTGGCAGGGACACGGTGGTGGGGCAGAGCTGGCACGTGGCAGAGCCCGGTGTGACTGCACCAATCTGGTGAGAAGGACAGGCGTCGGAATGGCAACGGGCAAGAGAAGGTCTGAATGTGCCGTGGGACCTGATGGACAGGGGTGGCTTGGTGACAGCTGGCCAGGACGGAGGCACAGCCCAACTCAACGCCCTACCCAGAGCACGCAGGCAGCCGAAAGCTGCCATTTTGGCTACCTGTCCTTTGCAGCTGTAGGGATGCGAGCCGTAATTTGCTAGAGGAAAACAAGCCGACTATTTTCCCAGGCACTCGTTCCCAGGAGGTGGGGAACTCAGTGGCAGTTCCCAGTGGCAGGTGGGGACGCCCCAGGGATGGTGGCCCTCCCAGCCAGGGAAGGGAGGGTCCCTCGCACCCTCTGCTGAGACTTCAGACCTGCTGGTAGCAGGAAATGATCTCTTATACGAGCACACCCTTGGGTACTTGTGGTAACTAAAACAATATTATGTATTCCATGGAGATGGGATTGTTGTGGTTAACCGATGTGTAACACACGCTATTAAGCAGTTCCTGCTCACACTGAGGGCTACATTCTATTTAACATTATTTTAGTTAGCTATGGTCTAAGGAGATGTTTTCTTCTAGTATAAGCCAGGACTTTGTGAGATTGTCTCTTCTTCTGCCCTGCTCCCAGGTCACAGTTATCCCAAGGACAGAAATGCAGACTTTTAGGGTATATCCTCACTGGTGGATTTAACCATAGCTAGGACCAGTTCCCGGGCCTCAGGCAGGTTGTCTGCCCATTAGTGTCATCTCCATATCTCCATTCAGGCTGGCCGCATCCAAACAGCCATCTGGGAATAGCCTCCGGCCCCTGTTAAATCCTAAACTGTCCCCAGGGATTGCGAGGGCAGCACTGGTGGCCCAGACCTAAACCATGCTGTGTCAGCGCTGCCAATTTAACAGCACGTGTGATCAAGTTTCAGGGCCTAAACCTGCAAACCTGGACCTTCAGGATGAGTTCATTAGTATGGATGTAACCTCTGTTTTCTCCAAGGGGAAGGAGAGGAAACAGGAAAAACTTCTCACTTATTTACATAAACTATTATGCTGCTTACCCAAAATGCTGCCTACTAATGCATTAATTTGGCTGGAATCTGTTTAGGTTTTGATTTCACAAGCGATAAGAGACTCTGTACATCACCACTGCTGTGAAAGGATACTCAAAAAGCGGCAGAAGGCCACGGGTATTGCCCCGGTGGCCCAGATCTGGGCTGTAGGTGGCAGACCCGATGCTTTCCAGGAGAGCAGCGCTGCCCGCAGTTTGGTCTGGGCCAAAACAATGTCCCACCAGCTTAATGGCCTGCATTGCTTAGCTTTCTAGCCAAGATGGAGCCATTAATACCCAATTTTGAACTTACTGGTGTAGTTAAGTGAGTCACACATGCTTACAGATTACCTGGCTGATCCCGGGCACAGCAGTGTCAGTAAGGGCTGAGGGGGTCTCGCCTCTTGGTGGGTCTGGCCATCAGAAAGACATCTGAGATCACACATGAAATGTTTGGAAGAAGCAGGGGTCAAAGCAGGGCCCATGCCAGCCTTGTGCAAATAAATCCAATCTCTCTCACCTTCCTAATTCTGTTTTTGTGCTGCAAAGACACAAAACACTTCCTCGTATAAAATGAAAATGCACAGAGAGTCCCTCCATGAAGTGGTGTTTATTCTCCAGGCTGGCAGCATTTCAACCCTTGGACCAATCTTCTAAGACAAAAATTGCCCAATTGGCTGAAGACCTCCTTCTGTTTCTGGATTAATGTGCTCGGCTCCTGTTGATTTATAGGAGCTGTGACTTCATGACCTCAACACGTGCTCTGAAGAAAGCAAGTTTGGGCCAGGAGTTTCTGGAGTTCAGGGGATAACTCCAGAAACCAGGAGTTACCTGCTGAAAAACAAAACAAAGGCAGGTGGATTTGGTCTGTTCCTGTGCACCGTGCCTGGGGTTAAGATGCCCCGTGCCATCATGATTGCAGAACGTGCGGGAGGTGCTGCTCCTCCCCGAGCATCCGTGTGCTGCTCAGTTGGGAGGATGGAGATAGGGAAAGATGCTATTCCCCTTCTAAGGTGCTCAGTACTTTCATCCCCCCATAACCCCACCAGCTGCATGTCCTCAGCTGTCCCTAGCAGCCCCAGGGTTTCCTGGGGTGGCTGGTGGCCTCCAAGCACCGTCTCACCGGCCAGCCCAGCCTGGAGGGTTCTGTGCCTCCGAGTTCAGCCCGAACAAGATAAGGGTCTGCGAGAATACGGCTTGGTCAGAGTCACGGCATGGTCCGATCACGGACACCCTGTCTGATGGGTTTTCCTTATCTGAGCGGAAAAAGCACCTCCTGCGACTCTGCCCCAGCGTGAAGGTAACAAAATTGATTGTGTGTGTCTGCAATTAGCAAGTCCTCGCAGAGTTTCAACAGAGCCAGAAAGAAGAAAGACGGAACAGCGATAACGGAGGAACAGCTTTCTGCATACATTGGGCTGGCACGGTCACAAAGGACACACACAGAGGATTCAGGGTTTTTTTCTAACTTCATCTGACATTTAGCAATCATAACTTTTCATTTAAGTAATAAATGGGTTTGTCCTTTTCAGCAAAACTGCTGTGGACATATTATTCCCTTTATGGTGTGTTTTGCTGAATTCCAGATGTTGCTGTTTATTCAAGACAAAGTTCATCCAAAGAAGGGTCAAGAAAAAAAAAAAAAAAGAGTTTTGCTGAAAGCAAAAAAAAAGAAGACGACAGTATTTTTATTTTTAGAACAGTTAGTTTTTGTAGGTATTACTGTTAGATGGAGCTTTACACTGAGCTGAATTATGGCAGTGCAGTGAGTCATTTTGGGGGAGTGAAAATGACTGTCAGTGCTTGCTTCCTCCATTAACCTCTTTTAATGTGAACTTGTAAAATAGTATGTGTTCTGGGAGACGTGGAACAAGTGACTGCTCACTGAGATAGCATCTTTCCTGATGTGACGGTGAAAGAAATAACCCTTTGCTTATCTCAGCCTATTCCTAGGTTAAGTGCCACTCTGTACAGGTGGAGATGGAGCAACCAGGGGATATATGTGATTAAAGATGCTGCTTATTTGGGTTATGCCCTAATTTTTTCTGTCTTGGATGAGATCCCCAACGTGCCAGTTGCTGTATGAAGCAAAACCCAATCCCCACTAGAGCATTTAGAGGCTAAAACAAGACACCACAGGCCTTCCTTAGAGATGAGAAGAAGATGAAATATTCTTCATTTGCTTTCCCCGAGAATTACGAATACATTGCATTCATTTTAACTAGTTTTTAACCTTGGGAATATAGGCAGAAGCAAGTCAGACCACTGGTCCTGTTCAGCCTTTCCCTGGCAGGAGCAGGAGCAGGGAGAGGAGCAGAGGGAGTCGATGTGGCTGTACCACCCAGTAAACAGGATACAAGGTGGCTGTAGAGCGGCCTTGGGGTAGCTCTGAAATAGCAAACCTCCAACTATACTCCCATCTTGGTTTCTGGAGTGAGAAGATGACTTAAAGTTGATTTTAGTCCCTCAGCATAATTTAACTGAAGCTGTGAATTTGCCTTCATTTTTCGTAGATTTCCTCCATACTGAATAGGAAAATGAGCAGAACAAAAGCAGGAGGATTGTTTTCTTTGCAGGTAAGATGGGTACAAGAGTGGCTTGTTACCTGCTGTTGCTAGCTAAAGGCTGCTGAGGTATTTAGCAGCCTATTTGAACTAATTACACTCCCTGGAACTGTATGTTCAGATCCTAACTCAGCCTTTCATCACTGTCAGGTGGGATGAAACCACTCCTGATGGGCAACCAAACCCTGCATGAAGAGGTTTTGAAGTGTGGGTATGTCTTCCCTGCCCATCTGCTGCTGGGCCACCGTGACAACAGGCTGAGGTGCAGAGGGAGTCTTCTCTGTGACCAACGGGCGTGATGGAGAGATTTCCTCTGGGAACCACCTCCTCAGGAAGCCAGGAGGCTGAAATCCCCCTGATCCCATGGAGGTGGGAATAGAGGTGCATGGCATCGTGTCTGAAGACACTTTATGCTGGGCTGGAAATGAACAGCAGTGCAAAATCGGCACAAAGCACAAAAAGCTGGTAGCTACCCCTGGCCAGATACGATGTTTGGCAAATTCCCGAGCAAGCTTTCCCTTCTGGAACCCTTGGAGCACGCCAAGAGCTTGCCAGGCATGTTGGGTCTTACCAAGCTGAGCTTTCCCTGTGCAGACACAAAGGACTGATTGCAGAGGCACATGCAGTCTGGGGGGCCTGCCGGTGCCCTCAGCCCACAGCTCTCCCACCACCCTGCAGCAACCCCTGCAACCTCTTGGGACAGCTTCTGGGTGGGTTTCTGGGTGCTGGCAGGAGATTGCCGCACAAAGTGAAATGCCGGTGATGTCGAGCAAAGGGCGCCTTCCAGGCTGAACCTGGCCTTGTGTCTTTATCTCCATGCCAGACATCCCAGGAGGAAGGGGAGGATATGTCAGTGCTGGGAGCGATCACCTTGAAGCAGCAGATCTGAGGGGCAAATGGAAGACTAAAATGTGAAATCCTTGTGCTCAGCCACATCTTTCTGAGTACCTTTGGCCCTGCTCATGAAGAGTTTTTATCTTGTTTCCTCCAGGAACATTTTCTCCCCACCCAGAAGGAGCAGAGACGCTACTGGGTGGTTGTCTCTATGATCTATGTTCCCTGCCAAAAAACTACCCAAACAGTGACTTGATGGCTCCCCAGGGCTTCTGTTTCCCTTAGGTTTGGTACCTCCTTAATTAAAAAATCACTAGGTATCAAATAAATATTTTTTATTTGATTTGTCTGCCTTCAGGAAGGGGGAAGGGGGAAACAACCTCTCCTCTACTTGCTAGCAAGAATACTTACCTACAGACACAGACTAATCTGACTTTTAAGCAAACAGATCAATATTTGCTTTTCACCACATTGAAACTTGCTGTTAGCATTCCTGGTACAGAAATTAATCAATATTGATGTTAGGGGCCAGCTATTTGGCTGGTATATGTAGGTATATTCTGCTTCAATTCAGCAGAGTCAGTTTATTGCAGCAGAGAAGTTGTCCTCATAGTTTTCATAGTTGTACCAAATTTTGTTTCCAAAATGAAGTTACAATCAAAATAGAAAAGAAATGATGAATGGAAAATTAACTGCATGAGGTCAAACAGGAATCAGCCTGGGCACCTGGAGGGGTGGAGGCTAGATTCATTTTAGGGAGGGGAGTGCTGGTGCAGGTTGGGTTACTGCCTGACTGCCTGCACATATATATCTCAGGTTTCTCAAGTCATGAGATTATTCATATTTGCTTACGTTATGGTCTCTGCTAGGAGCAGTAATGCATCACTCCTTTTGTGTTTGCCATGAGGAAATACATAGCATTAGGCAGCCTACAATCGACAGAGACAAGGTAAGTAGAAAGTGGGAGATAACATTATTGTTATACCTATTTATGGGCTGGGAAGATTAAGGGAAGGAGATTAAGGGACATGCCTGTGGCAGGCTGTGGCAGACAGAGCAGTTAAAGACTGATGTCCTAAGACCCCCATTAGTGTCCTCCTTGTACGATCACCTCTCCCTTGAGGACAACCTTATCTCATTGGGAGAAATGAAATTTGAGGTATGCTAACTAGCCCTGTAACAGATCCTTTCCAAAACAGAGGCATATTTTGCAAATAGATACATTTTTTCTTTGAAAATTAGTAGAAGGGATCCAATAGATTTACCACAGGTATCAATGTTGCCTTTGGCTTGCTGGGTATCAGGAGCCTGCAGAGCTGAACCAAGCTCCATCCCCAGTGATGCCTGAGGAGGTGAAAGAGGGTGAAATGCCCTTCCTGTACCACCAAGCCAGGAGAGTGAGCACGAACCATCCCCACATCTCTGGTTTGTGTTGACTTTCCTGTACACAAACCAGCTCCCCAGCTGGGACCTGCCCTGCTTCCACAGTAGGGTGGTGAAAGGAGGATAAACTTCCTTACACATGTCCTAGCTTAGAACACGTATTTAGTTATTTGCGATAGCGCAGAGGTGCTGGGCAGCTCTTAGCACTGCCACAACCTGCCCCTGTCCCAGAGACGTGTTTTCTGTGTGCACGGCACTCTGCGATGGAAGAAAAGCACAGTCTGATGACAATTTCCACACATGATGTCAGCAGGTCAATCTCAACACCAGTTCATGGACACACATGTTCTGATGACTTTCCCTCTATTTTGTACAGTCCTGAACTCTAGTAATAACTACTAATCTCTACCTTTAATAATATTAGTAGCAGTATCGCTAATGATGCTCTGAAGGCAGCTGCTGGTGAGCATTGCCATGGACAAGACTAGGTGCTGGACTATCTTCCCTGGACCTGCAAACACATTGCTGTGTAATAAGATGGCCAAGCTGGTGTCCTTGCATGGTCAGATATTACCTATGACACGTAAACAGCATGTTGTCCCCTGCCTCCTTGCTTCCCTGATGGATCCCATTAACGTCACCTTGTGTTATGCTGCCATACCAGATGGTGTCAATGGCTGGTCTGTGTGGTAACATGACTTGGACAGATAGGAGGCTGGCAATAGGTGCTCCTAGAAATAGGAGCTTAGTGTTATATACCTGTCTAGTGCCAGCCAGGAGGTCAGGGTTCCCACAGCAGCTCACCTTTGAAATTCGTGTTGCGGCTGTCCCTGAACAGCTATGCCACACTGTGACCTTTGGTTTAGCATGCCATTAGTAGACTTTTTAATACCATAGAATCATAGAGTGGTTTCGGTTGGAAGGGACCTTAAAGATCATCTAGTTCCAACCTCCCTGCCATGGGCAGGCACACCTCCCATACCATGGTGTCATCAGCTTGACTATTCAGAAAGGAGCTCCCTTCCCCTTACTCCCAAAATTGCACTTGGATTCCTAAAATTATCCTGTCACACCAGTGAAAGACAGAGACTCCAAGCCATGTGTTTCCCCTGGCTGAAGCAGAGGGGGAAGAAGAGGGGTTCTGCCCCACACCCTGCCTGGGGTCGCAGAGCTGGCTAGGAGAGGTGGCATGGAGGGACACGGGCTTAATCATCAAACAGAGCACTCAGGAGCTGGAACATGTCCGCTGCACAGTGGCACGATCAGAGAAGCCATTTAAGGTCACAGCTGGAAAACAAACACAGAAAAGATAACCACGGATTACGAGGCTGTTTGAGATCTACGTACATATACTGTTTTGACAGCAGAAATTATAAACAGATCATTTTTGTTGACCTCTGCCCTACAATCTGTTTGAAAGCAATTCCTGCCTTTTATCTGAGAAACTGATGGTGGAAAACATTGCTTGCATGGAAAATACTGTCTCGGCCATCTCTTGCCCAATGGTTTATTTCCTAATTCTTATTAACCAAGTTAATACTCATACTTCCTTGGCACTACCTGAGTGTGAGTCCCTGTGGTGTTGCTGATGGGTCTGCCCTGATGAATCAGAGCCGAAATGTCTGTGATGGACTGATAAAAAGAAGATGACACTTCAGGCAGCACAAACCATGAAGCAGCCACACATGTCAGCATGTTCCACAATACTTTCACCAGGGGTGGAGGAAGAAAGTGGAAAAGGGAGATACAGGAAGGAAAAGGGCAATAGGAGGAAAAGCAGGGCATGGATCAGAACAAACAGCCAGAACACAGAAAAAAAAATATTTCCAAAGCAGAAAAAAGTGGCTCCCATACAGAAATCTGCTCAACTTTGTCCTGCTTACTTAACAGAAGTGCTACAGGCTTCCCACACCTCCCTTCTAGTTGCTGATGACAGCAGGAGAGAACAAGGCTGTTTCAGCACATTGCACCTCTTCACTATTGGGCTCAACCTGCTGCTTGCTCTTCCCTTCCTGGGAGAGTGGCAAGGTGGAGGAGGGGGACTGGGGCTCCAGGGCGTCCTTCCTGGGAGGTGAGGTAAGGGCAGCAAGACAATAAGCATCTGGGAGGTGGCAGATTTGACCAAACAGCCAAAGCTGTGCGATTGCCAGGGTCTGATGCTACAAGCGAGGCAGGAACTGTATGGAGAGGAAGAAAAGTCTCTCTCAGATTATTAGAAACAGATCCTGGTGTTTAGGCTGGTTTCACTCTCCCATGAAATGTGCAGGAACTGTTGACCATACAGCATTGACCACTCCTCTGCAGTGGTCAGTGCTGCCTGTATGGTAGAAATAGCATCCAGCTCAGGAGTCCTCAGCACAAGAAGGACATGGACCTGTTGGAGCGGGTCCAGTGGAGGGCCATGAAAATGATCAGAGGGCTGGAGCACCTCTGCTATGTGGACAGGCTGAGAGAGTTGGGGCTGTTCAGCCTGGAGAAGAGAAGGCTCTGGAGAGACCTTATAGCAGCCTTTCAGTACCTGAAGGGGGCCTAGAAGAAGGATGGGGAGGGACTCTTTATGAGGGAGTGTAATGATAGGACAAGGGGGAACAGTTTCAAACTGAAGGAGGGTAGATTTAGATTGGATATTAGGAAGAAATTCTTTACTGTGAAGGTGGTGAGACACTGGAACAGGTTGCCCAGGGAAGTTGTGGATGCCCCATCCCTGGAAGTGTTCAAGGCCAGGCTGGATGAGGCTTGGAGCAACCTGGTCTAGCGGGAGGTGTCCCTGCTCATGGCAGGGGGTTGGAACTAGATGATCTTTAAGGTCCCTTCCAACCCAAACCATTCTATGATTCTATGATAATAGCATTGCTGTACCCATGATGGGTTGAGGATTTTGCTCAATTAATCTAAGAGTCCAAGAGATTAGACATCTCTCTACAAACCTGGCTGTTAAAGGAGAATGGCGGTCATCCTTTAAGCAGCTCTTTACACGCAATCATCTCGAAGTGTGGTTTTCCAGGGCTGAGGTCCAGCAGGCCCCAAGAAACCCCTCCCCAGGCACAGAGCCTTTGCTAGACCTGTGTCTCTGTACCCCCAGCTCTGCCTGGTTAGCACTGAAAAACCTCCTTATGGAATCATTATTGCAGACCATTTGCTGATCTGGATCAGTGCCTGATTCTTGCAGATGTATTTGTCCTTCAGTCTTCCCCCAGCACTGTCGCTGCCAGGGCCATAACTGGGCTTTCATTGTTGCAGTTATAAGAGTGATTAAAGCTGCAGAGGACGCAAAGTTAAAGCCAAGCCAGGCTGTTTCCCCCACCTTTGTCCTGAGATTGGTTTTTATCTGCATGCTACTGCGTTAGATATCTGCATCCATGGAAGATATTCTTAATACAAGAGCAATTGAGACCCCTTGTCTGGCTGTATCCTGCCTACCTGCAGCTGGCCAGACACACTGCTCCCAGGCCATGGTGGCCAACTGGGTGGCAATTCAAATCCGCCTCTCTCATTTCCAAAGCACTGATTATGACCCCAGCCCTGTGGTCTGCAATAGCCCTTTTCCATCTCTGACATGACTCAGTTGTCACTGGTAACTCCCCAGGTCTTGGGTGAATGCCACCACTGCTGCTCTACACGCTCAGCCGATCACCAGCCCCGCTCCTCTCTCCATCCAGGTCTGTGTTCAGCTCCATCGTGCAGAGTGGGACATCATGAGGCCATCTGCCCTGGAACACCTCACAGCTACACTCTTGTCCTAAAGACAGGGTAGACACAGAGAAACTGCCTGGTGGGAACAGTCCATAGTTGCCTGGTGGCAACAGTCCATGTCCAGCAGCTGCTTGGAAGAGTGTTAGATGGTCTGAGGACAAAAACCATGCCAAGAATGGAGCTAATATCCTATCAATGTGTAAGGCTCCAGGCCTGTGCCCTGGTCCTATTCAATTCCCTAAATCAGACATGACCCAGATTATCTAATTTCAGTAAGCCATGTAGGGAAAATATGTCTAATTCTCTCTAGAAGATGGAGCCTCACCCTGGGAGTACATCAGATCCTAGCTAAGGCTCCATACAAAGCCTGAGGGCTCTTGATGGTGGAGGAAAAGCAACAGGCTGCATCTCCTGCCCAGCTCTGTGCCCACAGCAGGGGTGCTCGCACCCGCCGGGCAGGTCTTGTGCTGTTACCTCCGTGGTCTCTTGCTCCCAGATATTTCACAGACACATCAGCTCAAAACTAAGCAGCAACATTTTTACTGGGGCATCTTCTACCTCACCAGTTCTTACAGAGCAGGATCTGGGCAGGAAACATCTGCTTCAGAGACTGCAGCAGCCTGAGGTCTCAAATGAGCTGTGGCAAAATGAGGAGTAAACACGGCCGGTGCATAACAAAGTGGTGTCCGGAAGCAAATTCCTTCTATCGGAAAGAAAACTGAATCTTACCCTTGTTTCCCCAAATCCTCTCTGTTTCCCAGCTAAGCCCCAACAATTTCAAGCATCCCAGGCATGCAAGGAAATACTGCTGACGTCAGGCTGCCAGAGGCCGGGTAGAGGGGATGGAGCTCAGGAAGTCTGTGCCCCTGACAATGAAACAGATACTGTGCGGAGAGTATATGCTGGGTCATAAAAGGGTTTCCCCAATGCGCAATCTGTCTGAGGCAATTTTCTATTTAAAGCCCCCAGCTGTAGCCTGAGGAAGGGGCAGTGGAGCACCGCGTGCATCACCCATCCTGTCCGAGAGAATCCCAAGGTGGGAGATTTCCTGCGTTCAGAAAGAAAACAAGACACGCAGTCGCTGCTGGTGCCAGAGGGGAACCCAACACCGTCTAATGGGGACCTCGATGAGGTCATCCAGGAACCCAGATGTAATGCTCATCTGCCATTAATTCCTCACACTCAGAAAAACAAGAGCCGCGGGCTCTCTCGCTGATGGGTGTGTTACGCTGGAGTAGGTCCACAAAATGGGCGGAGGTTGTCCCACCACAACAACCAGCTACAGCCAGGTCATACCAGTGGAGGAGGTGGTTCACAGCCATCGGCACCATGCCCTCCCTGGCTGCTGGAAGCAAGGGGAGCCTTCTATCCCAGCTCAAGGAGGCAGACCACGGTCAAGCAAATCAAGCCCATCCCCACACTGGTTCATGAGCTGCATAAGTATTTTACTATCTGCTTACCTCATAAAAGGACTTCTACTGCAAATTATTCATTGTGGGGAAGAAGCTTCAAATTACAAAACACTGCCATTCACTGAATCAACACTGAATCATGTCCATACTCAGCATGCAAAGAAGATTTCAGCCACAGGAATGCGTAAAGTGCTGTCTGCAATAAATAAAGGTGTGAAAGTGATAAAATACAGGGCAGCATTAACTTACCTGTGTAAACCCAGTTATCAACAACACTCAAGTTTTTCATTTGTGCTCGAGGATAGACTTCATGTCATTCAGTACATTTAAAATGGGATTAAGGATGGAGTTTTCAAATTTTTTTGGTCTAATTTTTCCCTTATTGAACCACTGAGCGTTTCAGTGGAAGCATCCCAGGGAGCACAGAAGAGCAGTAAGAACACGTCTTACCAGAAACACTGCAGTCAGACATGCAAAATGCTGATCTGCTAAAAATTCTGTGCACTGATTCAATTGCATTCACAAAATTTTGGTAAGTTAACTTTTTATGAGCAGGTTTCATATTGGATTGAACAGTTTTTATTTGTGTCACTCCAGCTCCATGTCAGATGGAAAAGATGTAGTAGGTCACCCAGTGTGTTGGGCAGAGACTATCCCACCGATGCAGTTTTTGAGAACTATTTCCTAGTGAGTCACACTCACAATTATTTTCTATAGCAGACTATGCTAACCTCAAAAACCATTTCCATTTATTTGACTAAGCTTTGCATTATCTCTAAATTAAGCATCATATTTAACTATGCACTTTTATAACAACCCGTGCTATAGTCCTTCTTTTTGTGTTGTTCATTAGGTTAAAGAAGTAAATTTCTATTTGCAATATTTGGTAAACAAATAAGGGAAGAGATCTTTGTCTGCAAGTGTGCTACAGATGCAGTCCTCACTAATGGTGTCTTTATGGAAGAAGTTTGTAAATGTTTGACGGGAGAGGTGGGATTTGTCCGACCAACTCCAGATGTTCACACTGTAAATTTCTGCCTATGAGCTAAGTGTCTAGACTGGTTTTATAGTCAATGGAGAAATATAGGCACTTCAGGATGCATTTTTCCTTATCCTAATCCTAACAGCTCTGATACTGCACCCTGAAAGTGCCTGTTTCTTTCCACTGGCTGTAAGGGGAACCTGAAGTGACTAGCACTGATGCAGATGTCCAGGCTATGTCTGCACTAGAAAACTAAGAAGGCAGGGATCATTCTCTGGCACTGAAGATGAGGGGCAAGGAATGGCATTAAATACTCTTGCCATCAAAAGTAGTGAGGTTGCCCCGAAGTGACTGCTACCATCCTGACCTGAGCCCACCTGGCCTTTGTGAGAGCACTAGGTGGCCCAGGTCAAAGTAATGCCGGGGACTGTTCCAGCAACTGGGATGGTCTAGCACTGTGGATGACCAAGATACAGAAGGAAACCATGGTAGCTGGCACAGGAATTGACATTTATGTTGTAGACACACCAAGTAAAGAGAAGTGAATCCTACCAAATGCCTTGGAGGTGCTCAGGTCCTCTTCTGCTGCCTTCGCTGGCTGTAAATGTGAATGATTTTGTTGCTGCTTGAATAATGTTGGTGTTTCTTCTGCAGGGAACTATGGTTGCTGGTTAATATTTGGCTGCTCTGAACTTTCTTCTTATCCTTCCTGAAGCATGAAAGTAGTTTTTGTGAGTGCCTCCAGCTTCTTCCACAGGCCATGCAGGAAGAGGATGGCTCATTTGCCTCTGTAGAGACTTCCCTAAATTGATTTCCCTCTAGTGGATTTGTGCTGATGAAAAGATCAAGCTTTTCACTTGCTATTTGGTGATTATTAAAATCACTGGGGATAAGATTGCAAGATCAAGCAATGCCTTTGCTAAACCCAAAGGGCTTCCTGGGTGAAGTTTTGTTGCTCCTTTGACGTCAAGACACGGCTCTTCCCATCCATACCAGCACCAATTGCCAGCTGCACCCACCAAAGCAGCAGCACCCTTTCATAAACCCTCAGTCTGGTTGGAACGTTAGCTGTCAATGTAATGGAAAAATCCAATCCTTTTTTTCATCTAGATTCGCATAGTGGTAACGCAATGAGGTACATTCACTTTTTACACAGTAAAACTTGCTTATTTGTAAACTGCTTGGTTATTGTGATGCAAACTGTCTCATTTTCCATCTTTCAGTGCCCCTTTCTTTTGCCTGCAAGACGTGTCACTGACACCAAGAGCTACTCCTGTGAGTAATCACCATGTATGCTAAACTTATTAAAATCAGATTCTGATCACGGTTTTAATGGTGCAAGTAGAAAATGACCATGCCCAGAGTCTGTCTGCTAGGGAAATAACACCTGAAATAATTTCATACAGCTGTGGCACCTGATTCTTCGCATTTTTTGGCTTTATCTCAGCAGTTTCAGCGAGACTTCTCCATACAGCAGCATCAATGAGAGGCAAGTCTGACCTCAGACATGCCTCAGAGGATGGACAGAAATGAAAATAAAACTCAAAAGCAAAGAACAGATGTTTCAGTTCAACTGCAACCTAAAAAATAACAAAAATGGGACATGAGAATCTGAGGGGAATCTGGAAATCCGGATGTGACATTACAACTGCTTCTTTTTAGGTCTGAAGTCTTGCTCTTTGATGATGCATTATGGAGTTTTTACCTATATGCCTTCTCTTCCATGTAAAAATACTAGTTTTCAATTAAGGAATCTTACTTTTGTAGTGAGTGGTTAGATTTTATTCCTGAAGTTTTAAACAGAACAAAAACTAATGATAGGGAGAGTGCTAATATATATCACAGTAAAAATTCCTCAAGAGAAGGAGTTCTTGGAAACTGGTCTCCAGACCAGTTTCTGCACAAATGAGAGGTGCCATAAAAAATGATAATCCCTATTAATTAAATCTTTTGGCGGAGAACCAAAATCTTTTGGTTGGAGAACAAATGGAGGCACATCTGAAAGCTGAAGGGATTTGTAATGTGACTCAGTCTTTTTGCCTCTAGGTCACTGCTTCAGGGTCGGTGTGGGCTGGTAGCAACTAAAAGTCATTATTCTCTGACAGCTGTTTGGAGACCTCTGGGAAATGAGTTTGTGTTATCCTGCTACCAGTGGTAGAGTGACTGATGCAGCATCAAGTAATCTATCCTCCCTACAGGGGTAATTGGTATTTTCCTCCATGATAGCAAACAGAGAAACTGTAGCTAAAACAGGCATAAAGCAAAATTATCATCTTGTCATTGTATCACCAGCATCAGTCACATTATTATTTTCATCTCCTAAAGTGCTAATGCTATGTGCGCCTTGCCACCGTGGTGTCTGGACACCAAACACAGGAGATACCAGCAGGATGCCCTGGTACCCCAGGGGTTGGCATCGCTCAACTTATCGATAAAGCTCATGTGGAAGGAAGAGCTGGGATGGGGAAGGGAGGTGAACCTCTCTAACCACCCCCCAGGATCTATCACCACTTTGTACCACGCGCGCTGTCTGCGATGGCACAGTTTCTGTTCATTTCTGTATATGAAACACGGGCACAAAGCAGTACAAATGGCCTGTTAATCAGCTTCCTCCTGCTCACCACCTGGCTTCCCCACCATCCACTCCTGCCCTCCGGAAACTTTGGCTCTGTTTCTTGGCTGGTGGCATCAGCATGTGCACAGCTGGCTCTGGTGCACCTGTGAGCACGCGATCAAGGTAACCGAGTACCCAAGTCAGCTTTAGACGGGCCACTGAAGTAAAGTATCAACAAGCTTTAGATGAGGGAAAGCTGGCACAGAGCATTTGGACCTTGTTGGCACTTTGCATTTTTGCCATTCTTTTGCAATTTTTTTTGCAAAAGTTTGTGAAGAGCCTGTCTCCACCATATTTTTTGGTCCAGTAGTAACACTCCCCAAATCCAGGTTTACTGTCCCATTGAACTTCAGTTTTAGAGACACTGACTCACATCACAGAGGAAACCATCTCAATTTACCCTGATCGTGTTCACTCTAATCACGTAAAGGAATTAGGCTCCAGTGACTACTGGGATTTCCTGTTTTTTCCCCTGTGGAGGCTGACTGATGGAGGGATCTGCACCCAGAGACTCTTTCCTGGCAGACTTAGTTTCCCATATTTTTACCATCATCTACTTCGCTGTGCTGTCAGCTGCCTTTGTGACTGGTTCAGCCTCCTCCAGATGGTGGTTCATTTCATTTAAAGATGAAGGTTCAAGCCAGATGCATTGCCCTCGGGAGACGCCTGTTTCCCTCCACTGACTGAAAGCTGCTTTGGACGAAGTGGTCAGACTTACATGTGTGCCTTTGAGATGTCTAATAGGAGACCTGCATCTTAGCATGTGCAGTTCTAGAGAGACCTTACAAAATGGAGAAGCAAAAAGAAAAAAAAAAAAGGACTTTAAAGACCTGGAAAAATATGATAAGAGAGTTAAAGTGGTTAAAGTGATCGGTTTGATTTATACAGGAAAAGAAGATTTAGTGGCAACTCAGTTACAGTCAATAAAAAGGTTAAAATGTTAAAGAGCTTTTAAAATCTAATGGAGAAGGACATGACAAGAAGCAGTGACTGGAAACTGAAGCCAGACAAATTCAAGTTCAGTCTCATAAACTATAACTTCCATAAAGCACCATGCCACCAAGGGAAAATGAAGTTTATCGTTGATCTTGAGTCAAAGCAGATCATTATTGGGAGGTGACAGCCATGCTACCAACGGCAACAAACATTTAAGCATTGGGACTATCTGAATGTTGTGGTCAGACTCGAAGGTCTGTGCTCAACTGGCCAATGCATATTCTGAGCAACCACAGTCCAAACTAGGGATTCAACTGCATATTAATAAATGTCTGGTGCCATTTGAGGAGTTCTGGGCAGTCTGAGAGATCCACGGAGGACTGGCCAGACAGACACAAGACCTACAGAAGACTCTTTTGGAGTAGAAGGTAGAAACTAGGAAGGACCCATTAGCAAATCTGCAAGGGTGCTAGACTATGATGAGGAGGTGACTGAATCCAGTCCCTGTTGTCTAGAATACTCTTACAGCCAGTGGAGATCTGTAAGTAGGCTGTCCAAAAATGGGGATCTGAAATCTCATGAACACACCTATTTGCCTCCCTACACTGTAAAAGGAGAGCAGGGAAATAGGCTCAGATGTTGATACCTACACCATAGGTATCTAATGCTAAGAGAGATGAACCCAACACTCAATGACTAAATGAAAGGCTCCACTACCATAGCAATGTTTTCAGATATTTTCTTGGAGACTAAATGCAAGATTTTCATTTTTCAATCTGAAGTTTGGACAGTAATAAACAACCAAAGGCCAGAAATTCCATGTTTTCCTTTAGGCCAAACTAAACAAATAAGCTAGACTACAAAAGTTATTCCAGTGCTCTCAATGGAAAAGAACATACATCCATTGAAATTAGAAATGCTAATTTCTCCCTCAGAAACATCCCAGGCCAACTTGTGAAGTTTGATGAATACATAGCCCCTAATGTGTGAGCAGGCTTCTTGCTACTCCCCGGAAATCTCTTTGCTTGAATATAGATTCCCAGCAATAACAATTCCACGCGAACATGCGTGTAGTTGTGCAACGTTCGAGCATAAGACCCTGAAAGTTGCTAAGCAATACGTAGTGATGCAGCCAGGAAAGAAAAGGGAACGAAGAAATAAACCAACTCAAAGTAAGGGAAAGATCAGAAGATCGTTTGCTCCAGTGCCCTTTGGCATCGTCTTGCCGCTGTAGCTAAGGCAACATAAGCCTTCCCTAACCCTCTGCTTGACCTCTCCAGCCATAATATATGATCGTCCCCTTTTAATGACTGTACTTTCTACCACTCCTGCACAAGATTAATTTCATAGTCTAGGACTGAATCATGAAAGTAAGTGCAGGGAAATGGCAGCAAAGACAAATGCCATGACCAGGGCTGGTAGGGGAATGGGACACCGAAGCCGGCCAGATCCGGGCAGGGCAGCAGTACTTTGCCCCTGTGCTCACCAGGCGCTGTAGGAGAGGCACGTTGTTCCACACCCTGCAAACACAGCCACTGGAAGAGTTAGAGCTGCAGGCGAGCAGAGGCATGCAGAGGTCAAGTTTATTTTTAGAGACCTAAAATTAACAGTTTGCTTTCCTGAGTCACTGAGAAAACATTGTTTGTTTGGGGGTGGTTTCTGCTAGGAAACGCACAATACCTTTAAAGGTGTGTTTACCTGCTGTACGTGCTGGTCAGGCTTCGGAGGGTAGACACACTCAAAGAAAAGGCAATATCTGAACCAGTGACATGTGGGTCTTTTAGGACAAGCAGGTTATCACATTAAATTGACCGGCAAGTGCCGGAGCCACAGGCCAAGATGTCCCCATTGTCCCCGAAGGAAGGTGGGCCACAGGCTGGGCCATGCCATGGCGTCTCCTCTTGAAGTGGTGGTGAGGATGGGCTTGGGTAAGATCACAAAGTTCACGCCAGCGGCATGGGAGAGAGGCATTGTAGCCTCTCCTGGTAAAGTGCAGATTCAGGCCTTCGACCTGGGCACTGCAACTGCAGCAGCTGCACTCTTAAATTGCTAAAAAGCTCTGATTCAGGTTGATTCTGAGGTTAACTTGTCCTTTTCAAACAATTCCTGACACCTCAGGGTCACCACGAGCCTAGGACCATCCCCTCCTGTTCTGAAGGCCAGCAGGGCTCGTTGGTCTGGACCCAACCAGACCACGGCAGCTGCCCTCAGGAACAGAAAATGTGCTCTGACAGTGCTTTGTTTGCTCTTTAGATGGAACTGTGATGTCTGAACAGTATGAATGAGACTCACAAAAGTTTGTCAGTCAAAGCTCTGAGGAAATATATGTATTTTTAAGGTGTCGGCAAGGCCTGTCCCTGTGTTAGCAGGTGTTACCGCAACTCCCTTATCCCTCATAGGCTTCTAAGCTGATTAACCATTAAAAAAATCTTGTCTACACTGGGATTTTACTACCTCGTCATAACTGCTGGAGTGTCTCTGGAAATTGAAATAGTCCCCAGTCAGCAAAAGATGCTCTCCTGGCCCTGGCCCCACAGGGGTGGAGGAACAGGTCACAGTGAGAGGTGGCAGGAAAGGGGGTGGTGAGAGCTCACACATTTCAGTGACCCTCCCCTTCTCCTGATACCTCACCAGTTTCACCCACGGTGTGGAGAATGCCTTGGTCCTGATCCTCAGCCACCAGCACTCATTTTGTGGGTGTTCCCTGGTGCTCAGGGCACTCCCCTGGGGACCTGCAGTGTGGACTTAAGTCCTTGGAGCACAGAGCCTGGGTCTACAAGTGCTTCTGCAAGTGGTTTCATCGGAGATGGCCTCAATCTGAGCTCTGCCAGCTTGTCATGGAGAAAGTGCAGCCACACGTGTGTTCGGTTGCTAAGTGCTCAGGGTGCTTGAGAAATTTCATGGGATCCAGGTCTCAACAGATTCAAGCAGATGGATGTGTAACTTCTGCCTTAGCCCCAGGACCTTGTCTCCTGGACTTTGGGGCTAAGGCAGAAGTTATACATCCATCCTCTTCACCCTATCAAGACCGGAGCACCTCTTAAGCCAGCTCCCTTTTAGATGCTGAAGAAACTCAGAAGCTACAACATAAAGCACTGGTGGAATTTAGATGTCCCAGGGTGAGGCGGCAGTTGCAAGCTGCAACTCTAGACCTGAATATTCCGCACTTTTCAGGGACTTTGGGTTGCATCCACTCCTTTTAGGGTCAGCACACTGCAGTGTGTCCCTCAGTTAATGCCACACCATCTCACCATGCCAAAGTCCTCACTTGAGCCCTATGGCTGAGTTTTCATCCTCTGTCTTGTGATGGTGGGAAGGTCGCTGGCTGGATCCTGCCCTGCTTTGGATGGAGATCCTGGCTGGGGCACATACCCAAGCACTGGGTTGTCTCTCGCTGGCTGTCATTCAACCTTTCAAAGCAGCAGGGCCAAAGGCATCATGTGAAACCTAAACACAGAGTCAGCATTTTTAAAGGTCTTCAGCGTTTAAATTATTGGCAGTCAGTGTTTAAAGTAGGATAAGTAACTCTCCCTGCTGATAGCTACCTGATGTGCTCCACCAAAAATGTACTTTTTTTTGTAGACCATGTAAGAAGGTAACAATTTAAAGTCCATGAACAGCCTAACACAGAAGAATGAAATGGAAATTATTGTATAGTCAGACAGCATGGAGCCAGTGCTTTTAATGCAATTAATTCTGTCATGGCTTAATAAATTCATTACATTGGCGTAGTGAAGACTGAAGTTTAACAAGCACCGTGATGAGGGTTCTTTTGTGTCTAAACATATTAGCAGTCAGATTCTTAAAGGTAAATTTTACCTACTCTGAGGTCTTGGCTGCTTTATAATTGAAAAAAGGCACCTGCAAAAATACGCTTTTTTCAGATATGATATTTTTATTTCTTGCTTTACATATGCCTCACAAAATTGGACTGATTTTTAAAAAATATAAATGAAATTACTTGGACCTTTAGATATTCTAATCCTCTGAAAACAAAAAAGGAAATCTGCTGCTTTGCTGTGCCTCTGTGTTGGAAGTGCAGAACTTTCGCAGATGTTCACCACACCTTAGAGGAGTGAAGGAGATGTTTGTATCTCTTGTAGAAATGTGCTCCCTATATTCCAATACAGGGTGCAATGTCAAAGGGTTCAGAGGCAGAGGAGATAGCAGGTGGTTTGGGTGGGAATCACCCAAATCACAAAAACTTAGTGAGCATTAAGTCACAGTCATTATTAAGAGGGGCAGGCAATCCTCACCTTCCCTCCTCTGGCTCTGGCCACTCATTCCCACCAGAATACCTGTGACGTTTTAGGGCTCATGCAGTTGTACCATCAAGGAACAGATCTGGTTGAAAATTATCATCTCAGGGGAAAAGAAAAAAAAAAAAGCTGTCTTCTGGTGGATCAGTTCCCTGAAGTGACTTAGTTCACATTTGTTGCTGTTATATGCCCTTGCATGAATCACCTTCTGGTGGCATGGCTTTCTCTTCTGTAGTCAATACTACACGGGTTTTTCTTCATTAGTCAATGCTAGTATGTCCAGCAAATAATTCTTTGTCGTGTCCTCAAACCAGGACATTCTTCCTTTTGTTTTGAAGCAGATGGGAGTGCCAAGGCAGAGAGGCAAGAGTGACATTCCAGGGTCCCCAGGGACCCTGTGTTTCTCAGCCTAGTACTGGATATGAGGGAATGGCTTGTTCTTAAGGGATAAGCAAAAGTTTTGCAGAAGTGAGCTGTTAAGAACCTTCCTTGCCCAGTCTCAGTCCAATGTAACATCTGCAAAAGTGATAAAAGCCCCCTGAAACCTGGCTTCCCATGGCTTAGTCACAATCTCAGATTTCTCAGGGCTCATTTTAATTTGTCAAATCTGAACAGCTAACGAGCAAGGTGAGGGACGTACCAGCAACGACAGCCAATTGATCCACACAACTATTTGTGACTCACATGCTGAGGGTATGTGCAGGCAGCATGCTCCTTCTTGATGATGGTGACAACCTTGAACAGCCTCATCCCTCGGTCACCTTCTTTTTCAAGGACTGATCCCCATGACAGCTGGAGCATTGGCATTTGTCAGGACTTGGCTGGGGCCTCCCATGAAGAAGGATGTAGAGCAACTGGAGGGGCTTCAGAGGGGAGCAGCAAGAATGTTTTAAGGTCTAGAAGATAAGATTTGTGAAGTCAAAGGACTTGAGGAACATTAGTCTAGGGGACAGATGACTGCCAGGGAAAGATAAATGTTTCAAACGAGGCAAAAGTGCGCTCAGAAAGGAAGGGAATTACCTGTCTTTGTGCCTGGAAAGGGGTCAAAGATTATGGACTTTAACTGCAGCATTTCAGTTAGAAATTATAAAAAACTTTCTCAACCTAAAAATGATGAAGCACTGAGTTGGCTGCCCAAGGGAAGCTGTGTAGTCTTCACATCACTGCCTTTTTTTAAGGGCAGATTAGAGAAGCACCTGTCAGGATTAGCTTCAATACTGCTGATCCTGTCTTGGGGCAAGGGATCTGCGCTGTAACCTCTCGGTTTCCCTTTCAGGCTGATTTTCTGTGATGCTATTATCCCGTGGAAATTTGTCACAGAAAGTCAACTCTCACGGACAAGTGAGATGCACCCACATGGTACTTCTGTGTGTGCTGCAGCACCTTTGCAGCGCCCAGCAGTGATGCTCAAAGCAGACTTGCAGAGCCCAAAGGACACAGGGCAGGAATGCAAAGCTGGAATTCGACTGGGAGCCTTTAATTAACGGCGTAGCTCTTGAGAGGGTTGTCCTGCAATCCTTAAGGACAGCAAATGGTCAAGACCTCAGTTTAAGTGCCTGATCTGAAAGTGGGGAAAGCCATCAATTTCTGCAGGGAATCAGGTTACGTGGGAGTTGTGTGTTTTCCCTAAACCTCAAAGCCTTTGCAGAACAGGACTACTGAAAGACCATAAATTGTGTGGCTTGATGACACATTTCCTTACGAAGAAGACTTGCTCCCTAGCAAGCCAGTGCAAGCTCATCTGTCTCAAATGTACCCGAGCAGTCACCAGCAAATATAATTTTGCTCAGTAAACCTTGATTCATGATGTCTGCGATAGTTTGGAACGCTAAAAACAAATGCATCGCCTGCCAAATGGCTTTTCTTATATGAATGCCATGGAAATGCATACTCTTTATTGGGGTCCTGCATTTCATTTGCCATCTCTAGAGTGATAGATCCTGTCTAGGTAATTGGAAAAGAGCATGCCAAGAGTTATCTCAGTGTAAACACATTAGGAGCTGAGATAAATCCTGGACAAGCCAAGCTCACAGCAGATGAAACGTAGCAGAAAAAATACAAAATTTTCTAGTCCTACAGAGGTGGTGGAGCTGACTCTTCTATTCAGATACACATGAGGGTATACATGTCTGTACAGGTATAGACAGAAAATGAGAGTTTCTCCTGGTAATCCCTTCTCCATTGCAAAGCGTTCACAGTTCGCATGCACTGGAGCCGAGCTGAAACTGCACCTCTTGCATGTTCCTCTGCAGGGAGAGCTGGAATCAGAAGCAGACCCGACAGGAGAGATTGCTTCTGGAGGAGGGGTGCCGACCCAGAACACGAGGTGGGAGAGGAGGAGGTTGTGCTGCACCCACGTTCTCGCCTCTCCGTGAACACCAAGCACCAGCTGGACCAGGCAGTGTTTCGTGGGGGGAGATGCTGCCCTTGACTAATTTGCTTCAGCATCTCACAACATATTTGAGGCTGAGAGGAGCACCAGCTTTTGCTTGTGTGGGCATTTTGGCACAAAAAACTTCCTGACCAGTCATAGACCATTTTAGTTTGGCATCATCTGGCTCCCCAGAGCAAACATGATCTGGATTTATACGCACATTTTTCAAGGCCAAAACTATGGCTTTAGGAGCACTGATACGGCAGACAAAAAGGGGATGTAGCACAACCCTGAACTCTCAAAATCACACCAGCTCCTTTCCCACTGTGCTCGGTGATGCACCGCCAGCATCCCTCCATTCTCACCTTGAGAGCCGCAGCTGGTCCTGCGCAAATAGCTGCTGCTGCAGGCTCTGTGTTTCAACAAGCCCCTGCTTCATAGTGCTGCTTTTGAGAGGCCCCAGGGGAGCCTGGGCATTTCGGGGTACCTCTGAGAATTGAAGGCACTACAAGTTCTTTTTACATCATCTGTGGCGCCGCTTGAGTTAGCGTTAGCATTTGCTATGTGCATTGGCCACAAACAGTTCCTACAGGGTAGGGGAATTAGCCAAGCCCCAGCGGCATTATCAGCAAATAATTTTCACTAGCATTTCTCTGGTTTTGAGGCAGTGGACAAAGATGTGGTCTGGCAAAAAAATTTGTGGGAGGAAAGATAGTATTTCTCATCGAGCCAAGACTTACATCACCATCCCCAGGAATTTCTCCTATGCGGGGAGCACAGAGCAGCCCCTCTCTGGAAGGTTAACAGGGTTATTTAAACTTGGGTCATTTTACACAGCTGGGCAAATGAATCTGGTCAAAACCGAGGTGGCAGTAACGTCTGGCAGTGAGGCTGGAAGGGCTGAGAGGCCAGGATGACTGTCTGGAGCTACAAACCGCTGCTGACAGACTGCCCCGGGTTAAATAGCTGGTCTGATTGTGTCTTTTCCAACAAAGACGCCTGCAGCCTCTGTCCCCCGTCACCAGCTCTGGGGCGGCGGTATGTGCCTGGCCAAGAGGCTACCCAAGCCCAGTGCCTCTTCCGTTTGCACCACACATTGGAAAATAACACCGGGAAAACCTTAGGAGCAATATCTAGTCTGCAGCATGCCACAGGAGCTGCTCCAGTTAGCAAAGGTGCTCATCCTCACACCAAGGCGGTCATCCCGAGAGGAGATCACTGGATGCTGGGCAGGGAGCGGGTGCCATGGGAGGACTGTGCCTGACAGGGAGCGGGGTCTTTTTGCAAATTCCTCATCCCTGAGTCACCCGTGGCTGCCTGCTGACCTCTAACCCCGCTTCAGCTCCAGACATGATTTTCCTGCCTTACTTCAGTGGGAGAGAAGGTCTTCCCAAAGAGGAGTGATGAAATGCAACCACTGAAGTCTATAAACCACCGTTCCTCTAAGGCGATGCTGTGCCGGGAGGGCTCAGTGGGAGATGGCTCACAAAGGGGCTTTTCTCCTCTCCCCCCCAGCCTGGGGGGGCGGAGTGTGACCCAAAGAACCTGTTAATTTTGGCAGGACATTTCCCCAGCCAACGGCAGAGGTCTGCAGAGCATGCAGTGAGAGGTTTCAATCTTCATGGTTTATCAGGGGCTAATGAATGATCAATAGATGATTAGCCAGATGCTCTGCTTGTTGCTGGTCTTGCACAGACACAGAAGGTAACTCCACGCCTGCTTAATTCGTATGTCTGACGTGGTCGGCCAAGGACCCATGACTTGTTGTGTTGCAGAGAGAGGGTGCACTCATGCACAGGGGTTTCCAGCCTCCTCAGCAAGATACTGGAGAAAAGGCCAAGACCCAGCTTTGGGCTGCAAATCCTGCGGCTATTTTTTGGTATCTCCCACCTAAGTTAGATGTTATGACGTCCCCTGCAAAGTGAAGCCCGTCAGGAGGGGCTGGCCTAAAAAGTCACATATATTGCGCTGTGCAGGGTTTGCTTGACAGTCAGCAGACAGACCTTTACCTCCCAGGGATGATTTAGGGTTTAGAGCACCTGGAGCCTTGTCCCACCACCCCACTAACTGCAGCAGATGCTGCAGCACAGAAACACACGCGACAAGCTTCATTCAAAGTCCAAAAGGGAGTGCAGGGCTCTGAGGCTCTGATCACATCCTGCTGAAGCCAGGAGGGGAGGGATTCGTTTCACCTAACTCTTGATGCCTGCTCTGTCTGAATGAGGAATCGTAAATTCCCTCTCTGGTCATTACACAGAAAAAGACGCTTTTAGGATTTGGTACGTTTTCAAGTAGAAAGGTAAAATGGGTCAGACAAATTTCCCTCTCAGAGCCCTGCAGCTGACCCCGGCGAGCAGAATGGGCCCGTAAAACCATTCTGTATTTCTCCTAGCTCTCTTCTGAAGAACTTCTTGTGTTGGCTATTTTTGTTGCTTATTTTTTAAAAAAAAAAGGGAAAAAGATTTTTTTTTTTTTGTACTTGTTTAGGCAAGTATTAGAGGAAGTAAAGAGAGCTGAAAATTACCATATTCATTGTCCTGCTGCAAGTATATTAGTAATTAGTCTTGTATAACAGGAGCAGATGTTACTTTTTTCCAAATGGCTTTGCCTGTGCTCCGAGTGCAAATATAACGTTTTGCAGTGATGGTGACAGGGAGATGATACCAGTGGGGCTGTATATGTGCATGAAAGCTAGGAACCTGCTTAAATGGTCCTGCAGACTGCAATCCCAATTGACGGGTGAATTCATTGGAGTAAAAGAGAAGACAATTTAGACCGTGTTTTTCCCAAGAAGGGGAGCTTTAATCTTCATCCTTCCCTTACCAGCCTAAAAGGATATCATTGTCTCAGAAGACAAGCAAGCCATATTCCAGATGTCCAAAGTATTTGAAAGAGGATGTTTATTAATGACCTGGGGACTGAAGATAAACAGGCTGCACAGAAATAACCACCGAGGTACAATGGCGAAGTTAACCTTTGCCTGCCGGAGGTGTGGGTAGCCCAGGGAGGGGGCTGAGAGGGGGACACGGGCTGCAGAGCTGGCTTCAGGCAAGCGGCTCCGAGCTTCTCCTTAAACGCTTTTATAGGTAGTAACACATCGCAGTACTGCAGAGGAGGAATACAGATCTGCTGGAGAAGTGTCTTCTCCTATTGTCCGCTGACATGATCAATTATAACGAGGGAAAATTCTGGCCTCATCGCTCATGTCAAAAGGTGCAACCAATCCATCTTCCTGTAACAAACACTGCCACGAGGACAAAGGGAGGTTTTACCAGTCCTTCCTTTCGGGCACCCATAATTTATAAAGCCACAGCAATATTTCCATGCAAAAGCAGCAACCGCAGTAAGAGAAATCCCCTTTCCTTAGCTTCACATCCCTCCATCTAGCACATAAAACCTCCCTGCTCAAAATCAATAATGCATTTACTGAGCAGGTTGAGATTTACCTTCCTCCTTCCGCATACACATATTCCCGTAGGGAAAGCCCAAAAGAATCAAATTCCACGTCTGAACCGTATTGCACACCCTGAAACCCAGGGAGTCTGGGCTCCGTGATAACCACGGGGGAGAGATACTCATGTCAAGGACACACTGCTAAATGGCCTTCCTGCCAGCCCAGATTAAGCAGTGTCAGCCCCAGCTGATTGCAGTATCACAGGTCTGTGCAGGAAAAGCGCAGCTCCATCCACCTGCCCTTCAAGGTGGTTTGACCTCATCTGTTCGATGGCTCAGTTGGTACCCAGTGTTGAGGGAGGGAGCAGTAAATTGCTTATCTTTAAAAAAAAAATGCCTCTGCCTTAAAAAAGAGTTTATGTAAATAAATAAATTTAGGAATAGCTTATAATCAAAAATAATAAAATATGATAGCAGTAATAAATAATTTATAAATAAATGCATTTATGTACACAGATAAAGTTTAAATAAACTCATAACCATAAAGGAGCAGGTTTAAAACACACTGATAGTCTGGTATTGTCCTTCACTGGGAGGCTACAGCTAAGTGATTGATGAGGCTTGGGGCAATTATGTAGAGATGAGGCTCTTAGTTGCCTCCCTCCACCTTGCTGTGCCTGGCTGTAGTCAAAGTCTGCAATGCTTTGGGGTACATTCAAGGCAAGCGTGGTTTCTTACTACATATGGGTATACAAACCTTCGTGAACCCTGGTCTTCGCTGTGAGGTGTGTGGGCTCAGGACCAGAGACAAATCCCTCTGAGGACCTCTGGTCCTATACAAGTTACTCCCTGTATTCGCCTGTTCCCAGTCCTTTTCTCCAGCCAACCTCAGTCCCATCAGCTCAGCTCCTCATTTGTCCTACTTCCCTACCCTGGCCTCCAGACATCTCCCTTCCCTATCCATTACTCACACTCAGAAAACAATCTTTCGGGTGATCTTTTGGCTGTGTGGGCCAGGGCTTGAGGCAGTTCTTACTTGCCCTTGCCTAAGCCACTGGATCTCTTTGTATCAGTTTGTAAGCCATAAAGTTGAGTCATAATCCCTGTGTCAAACTGTGCATCATCTACTCAGGCTGCAGGGCAGGTCCTTAAAGTTATCAGGTATGTAACCTGAGAAAAGAGTTTCCAAATAACGTGGAGGACCTGGGCAAAAGCTCTTTTCAGACTGGGTGGTTTCTTACTACATATGGGTGTACAAACTTTTGTCTTAGCTGAGACCTACTCTAGGCACTAATAATGGTTATGCAAACCAGGAATCCCATGGAGATGTGGCAAAACATCCATCCTGCCCACCCACAAGCAGCTTCTGTGGCTTGTTCCCATGGTCTCCTGGTAGCAAATGGTTAACATGACCTTTATGTTCCAGACATGCTGAAACTAAGATCTAACACTTTTCAATATTAAGACAAAAAAAAAAAAAGTCAGGTACAAATAAACTGATGAAAGTGCTTGGCACAAGGCGAAGTACAATGGAATGACCCACTTGGGAAAACCACATATTCGACCTCTTCAAAACCGTATGAAAAATACTTCCCCGACTCATCAACTATTTGTATCATTCACCTGCTGTTTGCAGTCTCCCCAGGCTAACAGGAGTCAGCTGGGATTCGGCAACATTTGCAAAGTTGTTGATAACGGCTACCCTAATAACTCAACCATTTTTGCTGGTGCCTTTAACTCTCCTAGAAGAAAAAAAAAATCACATTTGGCTGGAGTAAGGGCCTGTTGTTCCAGAAGAGACCAGTTTATCCATACTGCTTGTGCATCACCAGTTTAAGGGCCCCTCGGCAAACATGCCTTATTGTCTGCAGTCTGGGCGGTGTTTACCCACCCTATTGCTAGGGCTCTCCCAAGAGGAAGTGCCGAGCATTATCATCAGTTGACACTAGTTAACTCTTCTGCTTAATGCATCCCCACAAGAGATATTGCAAACACACACATAGCAGCTGGTATTAAGCAGGAAAATAACTCAGGCCTCCATTACAAACCATACCCAGCTGTAGTCATGTTTTACTGGAATTGCTACCTTGAGGTCAAAAGTTAAAAAAAAAAAAAAGTCATCTTAGTATTGTATTTATAATGGTCTTATTGGCAATAAGCTGAGCCGGCTGGATCATTGAACTAATCCTTGTTTTCACTGAGTGGAAACTCCAAAATGTTGACAAAGTGCTGCTATTTAATCTCAAGGAATGCTTTTTGTTCTAAACCAGAGGCGTCTAAGACGTTACAAATTACACCAAGAGGCTTCCAGTTTATCACAGTATCCTGATATTTGGAAGAAAGGAGATCCAAAATGGATCTGTTTGAGAATTTTTCAACTCTCGTTTTTTAACTGTTGCGTATCAGCTTTTTTAAATAGAATTTTTTTAATGGAAGTATATTGGTTTCGGTCAAATAAAGATTTGTAGTTGCACAGTAGTCTTGGTAGTCAGTCACTCCTTAACAAATACACTGTTCACTGAGAAAATGAGAGATTGGGTTCAGGCCTCTGTTTCCTTTATTCAGAGCAAAGATTTCTCTGGAAATGCCACAGCTCAGGCAACTGTTTCATTAACTACTACTTCAAGCTGTTTTGGTCTGCCTTTCTCTTTTTGAAATCTCAAACAAATCACCAAACTGGAAATGATCCTCTTCTCCGTACACCTGCCCTCCATTTGGCCACCAGACAAGCCAAAGAATTCCCCTTTCTATCCAGGATGTCCCTCAAGAGCAGGTTCCCACTGACCAGGAAGGTGGCTTGGAAGGCTGCTCTCACAGGTCTGTCTTCTTCTCCACGCTGTCTGGGTGGTCCTGAAGAGGATGGCTGAAGAAAAAAGCCTAATTACTGGATCAGCAGAGGAGCAATCTGGAGTGAGACCACCCTGTCTGTAGGGAAATAATTTGCTTGCTTCATCAGTGAGTACCAACATCAGCCCCCCCACTTCAGACCACCAAGCTACCACCCAAGTGATAGTTAACATTTCTTTGTGGTCAGAACTTGGGTGAGGTGCCACTGCATGAGTGAGGTGCAGCAACTACCATCCTTACTAGCTTCAAGAGGGATGTCCTTCTGATGGGATACATCATCCTAACAATACTATAGAAGATGGTGTCCTTGTTTTGAGGGATTCTGAACAAGAGCTGAGGTGTCAGGAGGGAGCATCTGTGGGACAAATCTCCCTGTGCCATCATCCAAAGAAGCACTCAAGCACCTGGCCAGAGAGCACAAGCTCAGGGGTAAGATGAAATCTCCAGCTACATGTCTACTCAGTACCTGTTTTTCTGAAACCAGCCAGAGCAATTCAAATTTTGAGATTTTAGGTTCCTTATAGGCTTCTATTTTCTTTCTCATACTCAGTGTTGTGTGACACCGAGTATCATTGTTGTGAGGAGCCCGTAAAACTGCCACTGGGGACCTGGTTGTCCTTGGAAACAGATTGCAATCTCAACATGTTTCCAAATGAACAAGAAATGTTTGGAGATGGAACTGAAGAGTTTGTGTGACAGAAAGAAAAGCCACTAACCCTGTGCTTTAAAGCTCCCAGGGAAGGTTCCGTTTCATGAGGATGTTAAGGAAAAAGCTTTTTTTGACGAAACAAAAAAACCCAGCCAAGAACATTTGCAACCTCCCCAGCAGAATATGAGCCACTCTGTAATTAAGTCCTTTCTGGATGCTTAAAGATGTGCAAAGTGAGAGGGTCCCTGGCATGCCAGTAGGGATGCATTTTGTTTGGCAAAATGCCACATTAAATCTATCTCTGCTCATAAGTGATTATTTTCCCTACAGGCAGCTTTGAGCCTTGATCTAGCAACCTCCAGCAAACAGAAACAGGGGCATCTTTCCTCTGAGCAGATTAGCAGCAGTTAGTTAGGAAGGAAACACAACGAATGGGTTGAACAAATTTCTTTCCGTCCATGGCTGGTTTCTGAAACCTAAGGAGTCCTTTAAAAGGGAAGCCCAGCAAGACTGGCTGTGTTTACGCTCCAGATTTAAATATACTGACATACTGCCAGGCTTGTAGCTGTGTATCAGGTGAAGGTCAGAGAAAATTCAAACTCCTTCTGACGGGTTATTTTGTGCTTAAATAAATTCAGATAAATTTTACAATGAGTTTATCTGTAGCTTTCAAAAGACTGACATGCACCATTGCAAGTCTGCAGGCTGCTGGCAGCCAGCTGGTATAAACAGTGGCCAGCATGGCCCAGGACACAGCTATCTCTGTAAGTACAAGTATCTGAAAGCTAGGAAAGAGGAAGGCTCACATTAAGGAAAAATGATGGAATATTGATGATTTTATTTACACTTTTAACATAGGGGACCTGCTATTGCTTCCAGATTATGTCCAAAGGAGCCCAAATATGACCATATTTTCTCAAATTTGCTTCTGTCAGCATCTGGTGGTGTCCGCGGAGGAGGTGGTGCTCTGCTCAGCCCTTGCAGATGGTGGTCAGACCCGTTCAGCCCCACCACCCCATGCCTGCTCCTGCTGATCACCGAGGTGCTCTGCCTCTTCAGAGACCATGCAGAGAGCTCCTGCTGCACAGCTCAGTGGTTTTCATGCCTTTCATTCAAAAAATGGAAGGATTCGATGCAACAGATCTACTCTCTGATAGTGGTGCGCTCTTTCAATAGCACCAAATAGGCAAGTGTTCAGTTTAGAGGTGTTTATGCTTTGGCCAGCAACCACCTAGAGACCCCTCTCCCTTAAACAGGCACTCATGCAAGGACCACATCAGGTTTACAAGGAATTTGTTAAATCATGGTTCTGCACTACAGGTTTTATTAACTGAGATGGCTACTCTGCTGTAGCAAATTATAACATTAATTATTCATACTTTCCCCCCCTCCTCCTGGCTTTACCCTTTCAACATGTTTCTTCCTTCATTTTCCATCTCCTCACTTGCTTCAAGATCAGCAACATGATCTGCCCCCCTGTTTTGCAATCCTTTGCAATTTTGGTTTTGCCAGTGTGATCCCATGAAAATCCTTGCACTGTGCGCGAAAGGAGTCGGGGATAGCAGGGTTCCATATTAGGCAGAGATAAACTCTTTGTTTACTTGTGTCTTAAGACAGACACTCATCAGAAGATTGGCACACATCAGAACTGTTACCTTTTTTTTTTGTGAAGCAATGATGAAAATGGAGAAAAATCTGGCAGGGATTGCACAACCTTTGTGGCAGTAGAAAGCAGGGAGTTGTGCTGGTGATGTTCAGCTTGCTCATTTTTAATTTCTCCTCATTTATTTATCAGAAGTAATTTATACTGCTATTAATCAGGAATAGTCTGTTGCTCTACAGTTACATGGCAAGATGACTATTTCTCCTGGGAATCAAAGGCTGCCTCTGCCTGCACTGCAGGCTAGTTCTTGTTAAAAATTCCTGGGAAGCTGGGCTGGAAGAGAAGGTGCAATGTCCAGCTGCACCATGTTTGCACTTCAGTTGGAACACAAATCTCCCCATGCAGAGAGGGAGACCTGGTGGGTCTCCACACCTTGCTGGACATTGCTGCCCCTTGGGGAGCATGTCCCACTCTGACCCAAACCCCATCACCGGTAAAGCAACTGTGGTTCCTCAAACCCACCTGCTTTTCCAGCCACTGTCAAGGTTAGTTGCAAGGAAGGCTGTCTTTCTTTTGAAGGTATGCCTTGGTGTGTGTGGTTTTAGCGAGGATCTTCTTCATCCTGGGTAGCTCCCATTGGACTAAGCCGCTCTAAGGCTGGGCTCTGCATGGGCTACTCCATGCCAGGAAATGAGCTGGGGAAAGGAGAGCCCAATCTGCTGGGAAAGGTGTGACAAAAATACATCCTTTTCCTCCAACAGGCTCAGCAAAGGTCCTGAAGGTAATTGTGGGACTGAGGAGGCAAAGGAAGAACAAGTCACTCAGGCCAGACAGTCCTGACCTTGCATGTGCGCAGTCAAGATCGCTCAGAGGCAATCAGCCTTTCAGAGGGGAATGTAGCCATCTGTCACAATGCCTGCCTCGGGCACTTAAATCTGATATCCATGTCCAGTCATGGTTTCCACTGGGACAAAGAATCCATCCCAGAATACTTCTAACAATTAGACCATTTTTCACACATTGACATTTTGAGCCAATGGAGACAGAAAGCTAGGAGGGAGCGTCCTTCTGGAGGTGATGTGTAAGAGCTGCGAACCCAAACACCAAGCCCTATCAGGAGGCTTTTTTAATAACATAGCATTGTCCCTTTTAAGTCAAACACATTTCAGTTCGTAGCCCTAATAACAAATTGCATTGATGTTTGAAACCATACCACTCAACGTAATTACTCCATCATCCCTTGTGGCTAACTCCTTGTCCCACCTTTTTAGGAGCCATCCATAAATACAAAATGATTTATCCAAACGCCACCATGTTGTAAACTTGGTCACGTGGAACTGGTGAGGAGGGACACGCGTAAAGTTTAATTATGCCATTGAATCTTGCTAAAATATTAACTTGAAGCTGGCTATAGAGTACTCTAGTCACTTGAAATCAAATGAAAGTATAAAATGCCCTGTACTTTAAAGACGTGCAGCATGTACTCTTCAAGTGGTAATCTACTGGGAAAATCTTTCATTGCCTGCTATAAAGATAACCTCTTGTATTGGGATTCAATGCAAAGAGTTATAAAAATCAGAGCCAGAAAGGATCTATTAATTCACCTCCTGTTTCTCTGCCAACATAAGTTTGTTCCAAAAAATGTATTATTGAGTGTTATTGGTAAAGCTAAGCTTTCAAAAGGGCTGGCTAATGGGGATTCCATAAGTCTCTTTGGACGACGTCCCCCAGGCTAATAGACCTTGGCTTTGGAAAAAGCAATTCTGACATTTAATCTGCAGCTTCTTTTTTACAGTTTCGCCTCACTGCTTCCAGCTATACCTGCTTGAATCAGCTTGAATTTTGGCACTCCAACCCTGGTGTTGCACAATCTCCAACACAGAGCCTGTCTACCCTTGTCTGACTAGCCCGGACACTTGGATCAGTTTTTCAAAGCAGGCTCAGGGACCCAGCCACAGCTGTAAGAGAGAAACAGAGGAATGGACGAGAAGAATCAGCCATATAACTCCCATTTATTTTTATGGGAATCATGTATTTGTACCCCAAATGAACTTTGGAAGCCTCCACTGTTTGGTTCTTCCTGTCATTCCACAGGGTGGACATCCCTCCCAGCCTCCAACTTGATTTTCTCGGTGTTTTCTGAGTCCCCTCCAGTGTTTAAATATTTCCTTAACATCACTGTCAATTCAATGACTAGGCCAGCTTCCAAATGACTTAATTTTGACGCTTAATGAATTGTGTAGTGTGGATGAGAACTTGTATGCACAGACATATATGTGCACCTGCACAAATCCACACATGTACCAGCATCAGCCCATGGGGTTTGTCTTATCTGTGTCCATAAGCATGTTAAATTTCTCTGGGGGGAACTTCTATCCCATTTTATGGGGGGAATCTCTTCAATTACAGAAAATGTCTGTTGTTTTTTTTCTCTGCAGAGTAGAGTAGACATTCAACAGATTATGCTGAAGCATCATGATGTATAAGCCAACACCACTGAAATGGTGATGGCCTCTGTGCGGGTTTGGTTATGACAAATCCCCACAGAGTCAGACTAGCTGTCCTGGTCCTGGAAGCAGACCAGCTTTGCATCTTGTGTAGTTGCTCTCCTTTAATGCCAGTCTCTCCTCACCTGTAGGCCGGTTTGGAAGAGTCATGGTTATCATAACAGGGAAAAAAACAGGTTGGTTCAAGGAGACCACAGAGGTGATAAGCAGCACCCAAATGCTGACTCAGGTCCCACCTGGTCCACAGGGGCAAGCTTTGTCCTTCAGTACAGATGACTCAGTTACTTTGTAAAGCAGCAGAATAGTCAAAAAGTGCTAACAAATCTCTAACAAATAGGAGTTTTTATGGCTCATGAGTTCATTTCCCTGCTTCAAAACAGTAATACTTTAAGTTGCAGACCAGTATTCCTCTACCAACTACGACAGGAGATATTAGCTTCAAGGCCATCAATCAGGTGGAATGAAGCAACCTCCAGAGGTGGTTCAAAGCAGTGTGAACTCAGAGCTGAGCTTGTTCATCTGAATGCAGAATTAATCTATCAGGTAGTCATAAGCAAGGTCATAAGCTGTCATTTCTGATTCCTCTCTCATAACACCATGTGATTTTGGTCACTTACCGCATCCCAGGCAGGTGGACAGTCAGCCAGCTGTGGCTCAGAGGTGACAAGTACCTCTTGGTTTTGATGCAGCAATACAATCAACAGAGGTAAGCACTGCTGTGAACAACAAGACAAAAAAAGGGAATTGGGTGCTCCTGAAGATGCATTGGGTGTGATGTGTATATGAAACCCAGTTATATTAATCTTGCAATAGACTGTAACAGCATGTCCCTGCTGCTGGGAGATTTCAATAAACAGGGAGATTTCAGTAAAACATCACAGATGTAATTCTGATCTGTTTAGACTCATATTCTTGAGTTTCACCTCAAGGCCTTGTTATCAGATCTGCAATGATTTCCAGCAGCCAGGGAAGAGGCACTGCAAACCTGATCTGTATGAGTAAGTCCTCAGCAGCTCCTGCTTCAATGACTTATTCATGAAAATAAATTGGCAGATGACAGGCCCCCACCTCGGGAACAGAAAGGTTGCTGCTTTAAATAAACTTCTTAATTGGCATGGCCATCCCCTCCCACCTAGAGCAGACACTGAATAAACATAGGATGTCGCTGCATCCTTCTTATGAACAGACATGGAGCCATTTCAGAAAATCAATGACAATGATTAAGAGAGCTCTCATGCCTTGCTCCCACCTACATTTTACTTTCCACACCAAGTGTATTGACTAAATGTCTCACGGAATCACGGAATCACAGAATCTTCAGAGTTGGAAGGGACCTCTAGAGATCCATCTAGTCCAACTCCCCTGCTAAAGCAGGATTGCCTGGAGCACATCACTCAGGACTGCATCCAGACGGGTCTTGAAGGTCTCTAGAGAAGGGGACTCCACACCCTCCCTGGGCAGCCTGTGCCAGTGCTCTGCCACCCTCACCGTAAAGAAGTTTTTCCATGTATTTGAACAGAACTTCCTATGTTCTAACTTGTGCGCATTGCCCCTCGTCCTGTCACTGGGAGCCACTGAAAAGAGCCTGGCTCCATCCTCCTTCAACCCACCCTTTAGATACTTGTAAACATTAATAAGGTCTCCCCTCAGCCTTCTCTTCTCCAGGCTAAAGAGTCCCAGCTCTCTCAGCCTTTCCTCATAAGGGAGATGCTCCAGTCCCTCAGTCATCTTTGTTGCCCTACGCTGGACTCTCTCCAGCAGTTCCCTGTCCCTCTTGAACTGGGGAGCCAAGAACTGGACACAATATTCCAGTTGTGGACTCCCCAGTGCAGAGTAGAGGGGGAGAATGACCTCCCTGGACCTACCGGCCACACTCTTCCCTATGCAGCCCAGGATTCCATTGGCCTTCTTGGCGACAAGGGCACATTGCTTGCTCGTGGATAATTTACTGTCTACTAGGGCCCCCAGATCCCTCTCCTCAGAACTACTTCCCAGCCTGTCCACCCCTAACCTATACTGGTGCTTAGCATTCTTCCTCCCCAGGTGCAGGACCTTGCACTTGCTTTTGTTGAACCTCGTTAGGTTCTTCTCTGCCCAGCTCTCCAGCCTGTCCAGGTCACGCTGGATGGCTCCTCCCAGAAGGTTATGTATAGAGCCTTTCTGCAGACAGCACAAGCAATGTTTCTGGTTAGAGGCAGGCGATACTGCTCAAATTCCAAGCAAGCATCTTCCTTTACTGTTTCCAGTACGAGTCCTGTTGGGTCTGGTACTGCACGAGCCTGGCAAGGCATATTCTGTCCTCAGAGATCTTCTGGTTTCTGAGACAGACAAAAAGTGGCTGGAGAAGAAGAAGTGATGTGAATTTTTCCTGCATGGGGAGCCAGGCAGTAAGAGCGGGGATAGGGCTCCTGGTTGAGGATGGAAACCCCATAGCAGGGTCTCCCTTCACCATCCTGTCAGCAGAATACTTCCTCCTCTGAGAGGCCAGGCCAGCCACTGTAGCATCCCACAGCTCAGCAGATTCGGCCTTCGGGAGGCCGTTGTTGTGGTATTTGAAGGGCAGTCGTGAGAAACAGACAAAAGAACACCCCACCCAAAATGTGCAAAACTCTTAAGAATTGATGAAGGCTTGTTGGCCCAGCCTTCCCCCGCTACTCCAGCTGCTCCGCACAGCCCCGGTGATGCTCGGATCTGGGCTTGCGTCACAGCGTGATACAAAGCAGATGGAGCTCAGTGGTGAGTCTGGCTCCCGACACTCAACTGCTAAAGAGCAATCTTCTTGAAGAGATTTTTTTTTTCTTTTTGCTTTAAATCACTAGTTGACCCAGATTAGGAGCTTTTACTGCTGGCAACAGTGCTTTGTGCATTACTGAATTATTACTCAAAGATACATTTCTTTGTAACTTAGAAAAGATTTATTTATTTATCAGAGTTTTATAGATCATTTTTTCCCATAAAGGCCTAGAGGGAGGTGTCACAAGAACTACTAATGAAATATGCTCCGGCAGAATATTTCTGTGTCTTGTTTTCTTAAATGGATTTGAATCTATATCAAGTTAAAGTTAACCAAACCTTCACCACCTCTCCTCTTTGCTCCAGTGAATGCAGGTCACTGTAGTTGAATCTACTTACCTGCAAGGCTCAGAAACCCGCTCATCTTATGACAACTTTGCCAGTTACTGTGTGCCACCTGAGCCACGGTGACTGTGCTCCTTCAGTCCAGGTGTGCCCTTCCAGGCCAACTCTGGAGAGAAATAATGTGAGTGATTTTAAACGTCAGTAAAAGAGGTTTAGTCTCTGTTGCACACAGATGGGTGCATGAGCTCCACTGGCATCAGCTGATGGATGGTAACACATTGAGCTTCTGAAATCCATCTGTGGGTCCAAACCCTGAGGGTGTGGGTGTATGTATATATACATATGTATATATGTGTGTGTGTGTATGTATGTACATATCACAGAGTCACAGAAGGGCTGAGGCTGGAAGGGATCTCTGGAGATCATCTGGTCAAAGCAGGGTCAGCTACAGCAGGTCACTCAGGGCCATCTCCAGTCAGGTTTTGAATGTCTCTAAAGAAAGAGGCTCCACAACTTCTCTGGGCAACCAACTGTGGTGGCAGAGCAGCACTTGCTTTAATGCAAGCTACATGGACACTGCGATCCTCTACTCCCACGTGGATGGCCGAGGCAATGCCTCTGCCTCTCTGCTGTCCTCCGGTGAAGTGGGCAACTACTTTAGTGGTGTAGATACACTGCTGAAGAAATGTACTCAAGGTATATGCAAGCTCTCATCCCCAGAGCTACCAATGTATTTGTGAGCCTTTATGCTTTTGAAATCAATCATGCTTAAAAGAGTTCTGTAGACTTGGAGCCTGTTTGCAAGATGCCCATCACTAGAACCTGAACCTCCCATGATTTTAAGCACGTTTTTCTTCACAGTGGCCCAGGATATAGGAAAAAAAGAATTTAAACGATTTGTCCCTGTCTGAGACACAGCAGGGATATCAACTTTCTTCACCTGAGCCTCAGACCTGAATAACTGGTTCACTTTTCCTCTCTATCCCAGTATCACCTGTAACCAATTGGCAGCTTTAAAGAAGGGAAGTTGGCACATGGACCTGGCTTCAAATTGCAAATATTAGAAATAGATTCAAGCTCTTGGATCCAAATAACCCTGGATCTGTATGCAAACTCTGCAGCTGATGCTGAAAAAGCAGGAGGGATTTGTAAATTGTGTCTCAGGAGACATCTCAGAGCTACTGACACTCCTACTGGAGGATTTGAATGGTGCTGTTGATTTTGCCTTTTAGGTTGTGAGGTCATGACTAAATAACAGATAAAAACTAAACTATGTAATGTTATGACTATTGCATACGGGGGCTGAATGACTTGTCTGAAAGGCAAGGGTCCAAAGAAGCACTGAAACAGAGCAGCTGCTTTATGCTGCCTTTCCTCCTCCTCCACAACAGTTGGGGCTTCTCAACTGCTCCCCAAATCCCTAAGAGACATCTCACACTGGGAGAGCACAGGAGGTACCGCAGGGCAAAATAATTTGCGTTTGCTGCCTTTTGACATGCAAGGATCCTTCTCTGACTTCTCGCATACGGATATGTATTTTCTATCCAGCTGCAGGCTTAAAATCATAAAATCATAGAATCCTTTTGGTTGGAAGGGACCTTTAAGATCATCAAGTCTAACCAATAACCTAACACTGACAAAACCACCACTAAACCGTGTCCCTCAGCACCACATCTACCCATCTTTTAAATACCTCCAGGATGGTCACTCAACCACTTCCCTGGGCAGCCTGTTCCAATGCTTGATAACCCTTTCAGTGAAGAAATTTTTCTGAATACCCAGTCTAAACCTCCCCTGGCACAACTTGAGGTTGTTTCCTCTTGTCCTATCGCCTGTTACTTGGGAGAAGAGACCGACCCCCACCTCACTACAGCCTCCTTTCAGGTAGTTGTAAGAGCGATAAGGTCTCCCCTCAGCCTCCTTTTCTCCAGGCAGCCAGACTGTGCTAGCTAGGGATTCGGACTGCTCTGCAGCAGAGACTTCTGTATAACAAATGTAGGGCTCCTACAACAGATTGCCTTTTCTTAAGCAGTTTTTGCACAACTGCTTACAAGTAGCCCAAACACCTTCCAGGAGCTGTAGACGACAGGTTGAAAAGCACTGGTTTAATAAACAAAACACTACTAATAGCCGAGACAAGCAAGCATGGAAAAAGCATAAAGAAGTAAATTGGATGTGCAGAGTTATTAGCCAGAGCAATTATCACAATTTCTTGCCTTCTAAACCATCTTCAAGTTGCAGTATATTACACACACTACAGAATCCCTTTGTTTTAATTCACATTTCTTTTTTTCATGTGCTTTCATGTCTAATAATGTGCGTGAGGCCAAGTCTTTCAGGAAGCAATACGCTCAAGCAGTAATCCAGGGGCAGGCACAGCATCTGGCACTTGTGCATACCGTAACGCCGGTTTCCATTAGCAGCCCTGCCTCATCTAATGTACACAGGGGCTGTGGTCAACGAAAGAGCTCGATGGACTGTGGGAACAATTAGGCTCCGTATCACTTCTTGTGGCCATTTTTGGCAGGCTTTCCTATGAATTATTTAAGAAGAGAAGAAGCTGGACTGGGGGCCCTCGTGGGTCAGTGGGGCCAGTCTCTGCTGTCACAAGCCACCATGTCACTTGTATTCCCAGGTGTGCAGCCATCACCTCCCAAACCAAGCTTCATTTCTGCCTCCAGTGCTCCTCCTGCAAGGCTGCAGCTGAAGCACCCTCCTCCAGTGATTAGAAAATTACTTTTAATTTCTGGCCTAAAGTTATTTGTGGCTGGCTGATACACATTTGTACTGGTGCCAACAGCTGCCTTTAGCTTACAGGGGTTTTTTTGTTTCTCTGTTGGTTACCTCCTTGATGTATTAATAGACAGCACAAGTGAATTGCTTCTCAGCTTTTGTTTTGCCAGACTAAACTGGCCAAATTCATTCAGTTCCCTCTCATTGGACATGTTTGCTGCTCCGTCCATCATTCCAACATGCCAGCCTGCTCCAGTGGGAATGACTCTTTCTGGGCTAGGGGAGGCCACGATTACACACGGGGTTTTTTCCCAGAAAAGGTTGTAAAGGACCAAAAATATGCCTTTGCTCTTTCAGAAGTCTCTCTCCTCACGCAAGCTGTGACCGTATTTGCTGTCTTGTGCAAGCGCGTTGCATAGGTGCTGGCAGCCATTTTGCAGTTGACCGGTGCACTCAAAAACCATGCAATTTCTTAGGCCATATCTACGGCAGGCCAGTTGAGCGAGCCAGGGCCTGACGGCGTGGCATGGCTCCCATCCACGCAGCTCGACTCTCATAATCCCTAAACCAGAGTGACCTCATCCAAACAGCCTCTTGGAAGCCGTCCCCGGCCGGCGATAATCCCCAAACCGTGCCTGGGCATCATTTATCAGGGAGCCGGTCGGCCCCGGTCAAACAGTGCCAGGAAGCACATAAACATTTATCCTCGCCAGTGGTCACAGGGCAGTTCATAAACCTGCCCCGGCTCGGTTTAATTAATTAGTGTAGAGGGAGCCTCAGCGCATGACAGGCACTTTGAACTCTTCGCTCCAGGTCTGCTCTTCCAGGTCTCAAACGTGGCGTGTTTTTCCTTTATGGTATTCCCAATTCACTGCTGCCTCCCAACTGTGTATTGTCTGCAAATGCCATTAGCCCTTGCATACTTTTTGTTCCTTAAGAAAACTAAGTAAAACTGGCTCCAAGGAATTTCACCCATTATGTCCCCCCTCTCCTATCATTTTCCTTTCAGAAGAACCTGTTGTGTTTGTTCTTGGCAATTTCCTGACAGACCTTCAGCTCGAATACCAGTCCCCGCTTCTTCCAACACAAACAATAATTTCCCATGTGGCTCTTTTATCAAAAGTGTTGCTGAAGTCCAGACAGATTAGATCTAAAGCATTTCCCATGTCTAAAAAAGCCCATGGAGTACTTTGTTTGCTCATTTATTTTTTTTCACTGCTTATCACCAAAAGCTATCAGGTTAGCCTGACTCAAGTGACCTCGGTAAGGCCCTGTTATATTTTTATCGTATTTTTTCCTTTACTTCCATGTCTTCAGCCCTTCCTTCAAAATTAGTTTACATGTCATCCAAAATTTGTGCTGAACATATCCAGCCCTTTTTCTCTGCACATCCCAGCCTCAGAAAGTCTGAAATTCTCCCTGCTGCTTGAGCACCCTCAAGAAATAGAGTCGTTTTAGGAAGTTTGTGGTGGGCAGAAACAAAACTCAGAGCTGGAGTTGATCTTGAGGCTGCCCATTACCTCTCTGGACCCCCCCCCCCACTTTTTAATGGGAGCAAATGAGCTGTGTATGGTCCCCTGTTTCAGTGCGCTCAGAAAGAAATCGCTGCATGTGGCATTGCAGTGCATGTGCAAAATGGCAAGCACAAGATGCAAGTGTTCACCACTGACCGTGATTTTACCCTGCCCACATCAGTCTATGGCACTGCTCTGCAGCGCGGGGAGGCTCAGCCTCACTTTTACTGAGCCAAAGGACCCGTTGAGGCAAAAAAAATCACTTGTGGGCTAATCCCCTTCGTATTTAGCATTTAGGGAAATGCCTCCCTGTTTCTCCGTGGGGGTTTTACAGTCCATCCTGAGTCCTCTGCCGCTGTGTCTGCTCTGCTGACCTGGTCTGGCCGCAGCGGTGGCTGCAGAGACACGTGCATCCCCCCATCCCAGGCACCGAAGGGTTTGCAAAAGATGGATGTGTGAGGAGACGCAGGGCCAGCACTGGCACTGCTTAGCACAAGGCAGGAGAGAGGACAGTGCCTGCTCGTTTGCTGTGAGTTTTCTGGCAGCCTCATCTGGAAATACCTGATTTGGTCAGGACCTGTGGTCCTCTTTCAAGGGATGTCATCCCTGGGGGCCGTGTCAGCTGCTGCAAGGGCTCCCATTTGATTTATTTCAAGTCCTCTTTACTTCAGGTTTCACCTCCTTTGCTGGCAAACCTGTCCCTCAACCACCACCATTCCACGGCCTTCTTTGTATATATATATTTATATATATACATATGAATACATACATATATGTATATAAAATCAATTTATTCCAAGCAATCCTCTGTCTCCTTTTACAGGACTGTCCAGCCCAAGGCAGACACAACAGCAATGCAAAAGTCCGGGCAGCTGCAGACAAGCTCCTTCCCCACAGTCTCCGGCAGGCTCTGCTCCAAAAGTCTGCTGGTCTTAATCTGGGACAAAGGAGCTCTTTCCCTATTTAGCCGGAGGGTAGCTATGGCAACATGGCACAAAGACATCTCAATAGCTGGCTAAGGCCAGACCAGCCCCCTGTCTAGCAGACAGACACTGTTCGCTGGTACTTAAACTCCGCTTCCTTTTGACAAAGGCAATGTTTATGACCTAGGACTGGGCCCCTGGCTCAAAATGTACAGTAGCTGGGAGCGAAAGCGAGCGCTGCAACCCCCTCCTCAACAACTGGGAGATTTCAGGGGGTGCCCATGAATAGGTCTTGTAATGGGTAATGAAAGAAGCGGTAGGGAGGGAGGGGAGGGAATGAATGAGCGGAGATTGCGGCAGCTCGAGGGGAGCTGGGCGCAGGAGACGGCGAAAGGGCGCTCTGAGTTATGGCTCGTCTGTCTGGGAAAGTTGCACTGATACAGCTTTCCCCTTTGTCTGGAATGAGCTGCCTTGTGGCCACACACGAGTTGTCTCGTATCCTTTCGGCCTGTCTTTAAATGGTAATGCTGCCTTTTTTTTCGTGCAAGGGCTGTTTCCCTGCTTCTTGCCTCAAAGATGGCGGTGCAGCCACAGCAAAACTCTCTGCCCGGTACCCACCAGCCTGCACATGTGGCCGTCGCTGGCCTCTGAGCTTATCGGAGGCACATTTGGGAAAGCTGTTTGAGAAAAGGGCTTATAAACAGCTTGCACCTGCACCAGGGAGGTCTGCTGGGGAGCACCAGCACTGCACTGCTCTGTCCCGACACAAAGCTCCCACTCCTGCATTAACCCTCCCATGACATTTTTCTCTCCTCTCATATTTCTACAGCATTTTTTGGGGATGATTGCAACAAAGTTAGACATTGATTTGGCCTCTGGGCAGCGGTAGCACTACCAACTCTGGGTTCACCAGAGCCTTCTCTGCTTTTGCCATAGCTCTGGCTGAAGCGATCCCAGCACACACCAGTTACAAAGACCAAAAGGAAAGGGTGATGGAGATGCCTGCCTTCCCGGCCATGCGGTGTCAGATGCAGAGGTCTAACCCAGAAAGCGTCCCTTTCTTTCTTCTCCGTGCCACTGGCGCCATTCCTTCCTCCAAAATCCTGCTGCGTCCTAGACTACGAAGCTGCCTGGGCTTGCCTGTGCAGGCTTGGCCATGCGGGGTGGGGGCACGGCTGTGGCACCTCATGGCCCTGGCCCCATCCAGCAGGTGCCCCGAGCAATCCTGAGCATCTCAGTGAACGTCCTCCTGCTCCATCCTGCCCCAAAGTGTTTCACAGCAGTGGCAGAGCCGGGATGTGCTGCCTCTTTGACCAGCCCCAACATCTTATTAAGCTCATTGCAGGCAGCCACCAGTGCTGGCTGATGGTGTTAGTGGTTGTGGTGTCGCTGCCGATACATGCAGGCACTTTCCTGGCCAATTAGTTTCCTTAAAAGCACCGCGGAGGCCTCAGAGCCGCCAGCCCCGGTGCGCAGGGCCATCTGTCTGGCGTTACCGGCCCCGTCACCTCCTGGTGACAAGTACCTCGAGAGCGACAAGCCAGCTGGTGCGCAGCGGTCACCGTGCTGACAGCGGGGATGTCCTCGGGTGCTCTGCATGCTCGGTGCCTCCACCTGCTCTCCTCAGTCACACACGTTAATTGTAAGCTCTCTGGGGTGGGAGCTGGTGGTGCTGCTGGATTAGAATCATAGAATTGCCTAGGTTGGAAGGGACCTTTCAGATCATCTAGTCCAACCATCAACCTAACTCTGACAAAAGCCATCACTAAACCATGTCGCTCAGCACCACATCTACCCATCTTTTAAATACCTCCAGGATGGTCACTCAACCACTTCCCTGGGCAGCCTGTTTCAGTGCTTAATAACTCCTTCAGTGTAGAAATTTTTCCTAATATCCAGTCTAAACCTCCCCTGGCACAACTTGAGGCTGTTTCCTTTTGTCCTATCGCCTGTTACTTGGGAGAAGAGACAGACACCCCCTGGCTACCCCCTCCTTTCAGGCAGTTGTAGAGAGCGAGAAGGTCTCCCTTCAGCCTCCTTTTCTCCAGGCTGAACAACCCCAGTTCCCTCAGCCACTCCTCACAAGACTTGTTCTCCAGACCCCTCACCAGCTCCGTTGCCCTTCTCTGGACCCGCTCCAGCACCTCAATGTCTTTTTTGTGGTGAGGGGCCCAAAACTGGACACAGCCCTCGAGGTGGGGCCTCACCAGTGCCTAGAACAGGGGGACGATCCCTTCCCTAGTCCTACTCACCATGCTGTTCCTCATACAGGCCAGGATGCTGTTGGCCACCTTGGCCACCTGGGCACACTGCTGGCTCATATTCAGCCGGCTGTCGACCAGGATGAGCCTCACCTCCCCAGACCCTAGCCCAGTCGGAGGCTCAGAGCACAAGGCAGGGAGGTGGGCAGCACCAGCTGGCAACCAGGCTTTGCTGATTGCATCCATGCACCCAGCCTTGGCACGCCCAGAGTGTGCAAACCCCTCTCTGCTCACTTGAAGGCACGCTGGAGGCATTCAGAAGATGCCCATCATCTCATGAGGCCACCAGTTCAACTCAGCCTTGTGAGCATGTGAAGGTGATACATGGCTTGCTCCAGACTACTGGGGAACCACACATGAATGCAGGTGGCTCAAAAAAGCCTGACTATGATGCTAGCAAATAGCTCGTATTATGTATTTGCTGCTGCAGAAGCTGATGTAGCAGCAAGCTGTTCACAAGGCAACGGCCATTCATCACTCAAAAATATGCTAATATATTAGACTGGATAGTTTATATTTCATCTATGCTCCTCTGCATTTCCATATGTAACCTCCTGCTATTGAGCCCAACAGGCTGTAGTCTTATCTGAAGTAAGAAATCAAATTAACTCTCCCTTAACGTGGAAAGTCAGCTGCTGCAAAAAGCGTGAAGCTATCTCACACCCTGTTTCCTGCCACTTGGCTAGCAGCACCGGTTTTGAGACCAGTGAGGCTGCTTGTTGTGTATATCTGTGTGTGAGCTGCTGGTGCCCTTCTGCTTCTCGCAGTTGCTGCGGTGGTCCTCAACCCTTTGACTGCTCCCAGGCTCCTGCCCTCTGCCTCACCCCAATAACTCACCACCACCTTCTCCCGTAGACCCATACTCCAGCTTTCACCACAGCCTGCCTGAGCTGTTTCCTAGTGTTAATGCCATTGCAAGCTGCTTGCTTGCTTTGTTGGATGAGGGTGCTGAGAAGCCCCAGACCTAGGGTGAAGGCAAGGAGAGGAGGCAGGGGAGGGATGACAACCACTGAGATGACCTCTCCCAGCTCCTCAACTTGCTGCTTTGCCTCAGGCACATTCCCACCTCCCATACAGTCAAAGATATTTTTTTCTGGGCAGTAGCGACATACCTCTTATGTTTTTTCTCTTGCTCCCTGTGGGACCAGGACCCACCTTCTTGAGGCCTTTGCCCAGCAGCTTCAGCCAAATGTGGTGCAGAGGCACCAAAGCTGCTAACTTCCAACAAACTCCATGAAAGCAAAGCAGCAGAAGAGGGGGAGAGCAACCCCCAGGAGAAAAAGACCACAGGAGTTTCAACTTGAATGCATCCCAAAGGGCAGGATAGGGTTGTGAACAGTGACACCCACAGCACAGGTGTGCATGTGTGCATTCGGAGTGGCTGGCACTCAGCGGGACCCTACAGCCATGCCATATGGAGCAGGATACGTGCCTCACTCCAGGTATGGTCCCTGGGGATGCCAGCAGGGTTGTCCACAAGCCGCATGTCAGCCCCTGGGATTGTCCCAGGTGCCTGGTGGGATGGCAGAGGGGCACCTACATGCTCGTTTTTGAGGGACCAGATGTGTTTCCCACCCCTTCCTGGCAGGCAGGGCGGTTTCCATCAGCCTGGCGCCCTGCGGCGGAACCTCCCCGGGGAGCCCGGGGACAGCGGACACTCACATTTTTAGCTTTACGCATGAGATGCCCAAGAGATGACATCAGTACGGCTCCGTGCGGGCGGGAGGGGGGATCGCTCCCAGCCTCCACACCGCAGCTGGTGAAAAGGCCCAGCACACTGGGAAAGCAAAGCTGTGAGCTGCGGCTCGATCCTCCGCTCAGGCACGTCTGGAGCGCAGACCTTCTCCTTTCTGCTGGCCAGAAGCCGGGAAGGCTGCTCTTATCTAAAGGTCAGCGAGGAGACGGCGGACAAATATCACTGTCTCTGGTCTGTCATTGCGCACGTCGCACAGACGTTGAAATAAGGCTGGCTGAGGGATGGGGGTCAGCTGGGGGGGGGAGTGTTGGAGGGGTTATATTTTGTTCTAGAGAAAGATGCTTTAGCTTGTGCTAAATGGTGAAGTTGTTACAGCCTTTTCCTCTGCTGGTTAGATGAAATGGGGAGGGGCTGGTGGGGGGAGGGGGAAAGGAGGTCTGGAACTTGTAGCCCTGAATAACTTAATGGTCATGATCTGTACTTTGAAGCAAGATAATAAAAGACATTTTTTTAATGCTATTCATTTCAGGAGCCTTTACTCTTCAGCCAGGATTTTTCTGCCTGCTGGGAATGGCCTGGTGGAAAAAGTTTTAAAACTTTCAGAAATCCTGTCTGAGACTTTTACTTTGTTCTTTACCTCTGAGGTTTATGTAGCATTTGTACGGTCTTATCCATCAGACAGGACAATAAACATCAAGAACCTCCAGGTCACACAGGGACCAAATTGCCAACCCAGAGCTCAGCTGATCTCTCCTAAGTCCCAGATGCTGCACCAGAGCAGTTTAAACACCAGAGAGTTCTGGAAAGCCATGGAGAAATTCTCTCTCAGGCTCTGCCTAACTCCAGAAGGTGCCAAAACCCAGTAGGAACGACCAGAGTGAGCATCCAACAACAGGCCTTGATGATGGACTGCTCATCACTGCTGCCACATGCTGCAACACCTGGCATTGAGTTCTGGAGGAGATCTAGGGACCTTACACACAGGTGGGAGAGTTGAGTCCTAAATAGGGGTTTGAAGTGGCCTCCATGCCCAAGGGACACTGAAAGGAGGCATGTGTCAGGAATTGTCTTTTAGGTATCAAAGATGAGCGGCGTGACCATGGAGGCAAGTGTCCGCTCTGGCAGCAACCCTGAGTGCCCTGAGCCATCCAGGGCGTGCAGGGGGACATCTGCTATCGGGATCATGAGTGGGTTTAGGTGTAAGGTGGACTTAGCCCAGCTAAACTCACGTATCTAGGCACTCAATGAAGAAGTTCTGGTTCTTTGGCCCAGATGATCCTTAAAGTCCCTTCCAACCTGGTATTCCATGACTCTATGATTCTTCAGAAAATCGGAGGTAAAATCCTGAGTTGCCCGTGCAGTTCAGGTACCTCCACAGAGAGGCAGCAGCTGAGGAGATATCTTCAGACCTGCAGGTCTAAGCTTGACCAAGACGGACACCCCAACTCCCAGTTGGATTTCTACACCTTTTACCGGGATTTTGACTTATTTCTTTAGTCAGTTGGAGGCTAAATGCAGACCATCTCAGCTCTCTTCCAGACATATTGCTATACGACTCTGTTCAATTTTTAATGAAGCCAAGATACTGCTCTTCCAAAGAGCTTCTGAGAATCAATAGTGCTCTTTTACAACAATATGTCTTTACAATGGTAGGTCAATAAGGAAGAAAAATTGAAAGTCTCTGGGGACGAGGCTACCTTCTTACCTGAAATGATGAATTCTGTGTGACAAGGTTCAGTAAGATACAAGAACGTATGAATAATTTGGAGGATGTGTCACCACCACGTCACTTGTGTTGCGATATTTGTTCTTTAAAGTTATTAAATTCATTGTTGGTAACATTAATTATTTGGAGTTCAGAGATGGTTTAGTATTTTAGAATTCTAGCACAAGAACATTACTGGTCTGAATTTCTTACAGCACTACTTATACTGTTGTTTTTTATTATTCTGTTCAAAAGCCAAAACCAATTGGTGAATATGAACACTAAGGCATCTTTTAGGTAACCTGTTATTAAACCTGACCATCAATATTCAGACTTGTCATGTCAGAATAGGTAATCATCTGAAAAAAAAAAAAGAAACTGTCTGGTAAATTCACATCAGTAATAAATCTCTCTGTGATTAGTTCAGAAATGTTTCGTTGATTAAAAACTCATCAGCTCAATTAATCTGACTCCAGTTTGGGAATCCATATAAAACTCTTACCACATGTGTCTGCTTCCTTTAACTTCAGTGAGACTGAAAGAAATTCACAAGGTTTTTCCTAAACTTGGATACTGGAGTTTCCTAAACTTTCCGAGCTGGAGTGCACGTTTGTGAGCTGTCATTCACTCTGGCCACCCTCTGCCAGGCGCAGGAAGGAAAAGCAAAAAGGAAAAGTATATTCATGCTGCCCGAGTTTAGAAGTGATTTCCTGGTGTTCCCCACACCTTTAATGGGGAGAGCTGGGGGCTGCCGAGGAGGGATGCAGAAAGCCTAAATCTACTTTCTGCCACCAACCAACCAACCTCCCTTCTCCAGCCCTTCCCAGCGCATTCCTGCAAACTTTGTGATTCTCTCCACTGCTGCTATGGAACAGCCTTGGCGGCTGCTGGCACCTTTGACTCATCCGTGTTGACTTGGTCCGTCCCTGGTGTGGGGAGACTTGTGACCTTGGAAAAAAAGTCTGCCGGACCTCTCCCCATCCTGCCCCCACTTCCCTTTGCACCCTCGGACGGATGTTGTCTGCGCTTAATGCCTTGTCAATACCAAGAGGCTTGAAGCCTTCACAAGCTATTTTAGGATTTATCTTACAGACTTCTTTCTTTTCCTGCTTCTCTCTCTCTCTAGAAATCTTATCACCAGTTTAGTTTAAGGCCTGTCCTTCTCAGCTTTAAAACCAGATAAACAATGGCCTAATAACTCTGCTATTCCATTATTTTTAGTTTACACTTTCCCTTGTATCACTCCTGAAAAAAAAAATCACTTCTCCACTGTTAGTGACATTAATCATAAGCCTTCAGATCTTTTTGGTTAATCCCGCTGTCCTGGGACGCTGGGTCTTATTTTTGTCATTTTTCTTCTTCTATATTTTGTAACTTTGTTCAAGTTTTATTCTCCTTCCACCTTTCTCCAAAGTTTTTAGGCAAAAATAGGTCCCGCACATTCACGGGTCACCCTTGAAACTGAACTGACATGGCATGAGAGGCTGAATTGGAGGATAACACTGGAGTTGGGTGCTTTGGATTCCTACCCATTTCTGGCAACGTGGGATCAATAGCCAGGAGCAAATCGCTCAACAAATCCATCTTGTTTCAGCTGTCTTTGAAATAGGAAGAATTTTTGCCAATCTCTTATTGCAGCTCATTTCAAACATAACAGTTTGAACGGCCTTGGGTGAAGGGCACCGGGCAGCTCCCAGATAAAAACGTAAGCAGGCCCAGGTAAAACATTATGCAGAGAATAGATAGTGAGGTGGACGATGAGAGGGACAACGTGACCTTTCAGGAGCAGGCCCAGGGAAGATCTCCGCTAATACAGCTCACAGGCACAGATGTGGCAGATACAGCACAAGTGTTCACAGGAGAATTAATGACAAGAACAAAAGTAAAGTGAATTGGAACTTCTGGGATGCATTGATTTTACCCTAAAATAATCAGGTCTTTCCTTGATGATATTAATATGGGATTTCTTTAACATAAAAACCAGTTTCAGTAGCAAAATTGTTTACAATTCAGCTCGTATCTACAACCTCTTCTAACTTCAAAAAAGCAATGTTTTCTTTTCAAAGGTTCTTGGTTTTTTTCATTGAGCTTGGGACCAGGTTCCTGGAGATAAAATACTCACAGTGGATGTGGAGCCACATCTGAGACAGGGATTAAGTGTCGCAAGCCTTCCCACAGCAGTACGGCAGGGCGGAAAGGGGGAAGATAAAGGATTCTATATCCAGGAGAAATCACATTTATCTCGAGGTGAGAAGCAAGTGCGAGAACAATGCTCTTTATTTTATCGAATAGCAATCCTTTCCCATCTCCTGTGCAGAATACTTCCAGTGGCCAACTGGGCTGTGTCCTGGAAAACCATATTAGCAGATTAATTACTAAAGGATTTTTAACAATAGTGTAGAAGATATGCACAAGAGAGAAAGATCAGGCTGTTGAATTGAATTGTTATACTTGTATAGGTTTTTAGATTGACTACTTTATGCTTTTGATTAAATTATTATAATTTATGTGCTTTTCAAGTAGCAATCTTCTCTGAGAGATTATTTTCTCTTGACCCATCTCCATATAGAATTATTTCCATGGCAACAGTTTGAGTGATTTGAGAAAGAAACAAAATTATGAACTTCCATTACCATTGGGTTAAAAAACTAGTTTGATTTTAAAGCAGAAATGCAGCAGATTTTGGCTTTATAAAAGATAAAGAATAGCCTTTGAAAGAGTCACCTCTATATAAAGAGGAACTTCAAACTTGATCTTTCATTATTTCTTTGTAGCAAAAATGTTATTTTCAAAACGAGGTTATAAACATAGCATTATCATTAGACCTGATAAATCTAACGTTTATCTCTATTTGAAAGTATCTTTGAAAGTAATGGGACATAAAAGATCTATGACTTCTCTTGAGTCAGCAGACTGATAAATCAATGCATAATAACCATTAGTTGGTATTTCCCTGTAATTTCAGTGTTGAAATGTTTTGATCAGTGAAACATTTTAAATGTAAAGCATAAATTAGAGAAATCGGATAAGCCAGGAGGGACAGATGACAGTCACCCTAGGGTAAGTGAGGGACCAGCTGAAGCATTCCTTGAAGCGTGCAATGAGGGTGGAAAAGGAGATCCCAGCAGGCTGGAGAAGAGCAAAGAACAGGAGGAAGGGGAGAAGATTGTGGACGGAGAGAAGACAGACCAGTCAGACTCGCTTTGGTACCCAGAAGGATTTGGCGTGAATTATTCATGACTTTATAAGCATCAACAGGAAAAAATGCAAATATATCAAAAGTAGACCTTTAAAAAAAAAGTCACAAGAGGTCAGTCTGAACCCTTTCTTTGACAGGATAACTGGTCCCGTGAACAGGGGAAGAGTAGATGATATGTTGCACCACGACTTCAGAAATGCTTTTGTCATGGCCAGATGAGGTTCTTATGTACAGTCTAAGGGAACATGAAAGAGACTAAATCATAACAAGGTAGATGCTTAACTGCTTGACTAATGGCACCCAAAGGCAAGCTGGCAAGAGTTCACCCTCTAATGAATCTTTCTTTACAAAAGTTTGCAGAGATTTTAGTCAATTTGTTTTTCACTTCCAGTTCAGACAATGGAGTAGAGGATGTACTTTCATTTGTGGAGGGATGAAGCCCCCGGAGGGAAGTTTGCAAACCCCCTTGAGGGATGCAGCAAGACCAGAGCAATCTGTAAGTCAGGGGAAAGACACAACCAAGGAAGTTGAATGCAGTAAAATGTTGAATTTGGGAAGGAGTGATCAGATGTGCAAATACAAAGCAGGCAGAAAAACAGCAACCCCCTGCCCCACCAAAAAAAAAACCAAAACAAAAACGCCATCCCCAAGCATGAGTTTATATCAGATAGAAGATGAAATGTTAAATAAAAAGAAAAATGTATTCTGGGTTTTATCGGCAAGAACGTCGCAGGCTGTGATTTCGCTCTGCTCTTTGTTGGTGAGTCTTGGGCTTATGTGCTAAATCCAGTTTAAGAAAGGTTGGCTACTGTCCAGGACGGGCAGCTGTGACAGAGGTTTAAGAAATTTGAGTCAGGAGGAATGGCAGACAAGCTACTCTGGAAAAGAGAGGACTGAGGGAAGAGGGGTGGGCAGCAGCACCACTACATGTGGTAGGGAGGACAGCAAGCAGCTTTTTCTGTCTGTCTGGTAGCTCTAGGCAGAACATATTTGAAGCTGCCGCAAACAGCATTTGGATGAGATGGTAGGAAAATATTTCTAACCCTAAAGCAGTGAAGCAGTGGAAGGAACGGCCCGGGGAGTTCCTGAACCTCTTCCACTGATGATCTTAAAGAGCAGGTTAGACAAGTCTTCACCAGGGACGGTCTCGATGTGGCTGTTCCTGCCTAGAAACTGGCTGAGAGGAGGTAAGTGCTGTTACTGTCACCTGTGTTGGAAGGTCACCAACATGTAGACTGTGGGAAGATGCAGCTGGATGATGTTGTCCTCTCTTGCTTGAAAGTTTCCTTCATACGCAATGGATGCTTTCTTCTCCGTCACTCAGATGTGAGCAGAAGAGATCTGGAAGCAGAAGAGGTACCAGGAGCATGTTTTAACCCCTCAGGTTCACAGGCTTGCCCTGGCGAAGTCCTCTGGATGCAAACGCCCTGGATGCCTCTCACACCTCTTCAGAGCTCAGCTCCTGCACTCACAGAACACCATCTATCCTGGCCACAAGCAAGACTGATACCTCAGAAAAGCGCAAAAAAAACCCTGTTCATTTTCAGAGCTATTATTACCTATGTGCTTAGCTTTGGGTATATATTTATGTACTTAGGTACTTTGCTGAACAGGGCCCAGAGGGAGAAGAGTAGTGCCAGGAGCAGAGTCAAATTTGCCTGAAGGCTTCCCGAGGCACTTGCAGGATTTACCTGGAGTTTCATTAGCAAAAGAACCTCCTTCTAATCTGATCCCATCAAGCTATCAAGAATTCTGTATCATGACACTGTAATTGCTTATTATTATGCATTTCTACAAGTGCACTGTGCGCCTTGGGCGGGCAACTGCTGGGGTGAGCAGGCTTTCCCGCTGTAAGGTAATCAAGGCTTATGCAAAAGGATCTGCTGGGAACACGCACGCTGTGTAATCCCTGCCGTTAAGCGACTGAAAACAGAACTTCCTGCGGAGCCCATTTAATCCGGCCAGATGAAATTCATTTTGGATGGCGTCCGTTTCTCAAATCATAAAGGATAAAAGAAGAAGCATCTTATCAGGTTGCGGAGAACATCATTCTCTTCTATAATTTTTAGAAACAGACGTTACCGTGTTCACAATGGATCTTTTCTTCTCCTTCTAACATGTTTCTTCCTTTTTTGTAAATTTTCAGGCTTGTCTAGGAACCCTTTTAAAATTCTAATCCTATAATCTCAGTGTGATAAAGTTCCTCTTAAAAGCTAGCATCATTGGAAGTGCTCTTAAAAGTTGCTTGGAATGCACACAGCTTTTCAGAAGAAAATCAAACTTGTGTTTATGTCTTCTTCTCAGTAATTTAGGTCATCAAGGAGGCTGCAGCCAGGATGGCTGTAAGTGAACAAGGGAAGCTTATTCTAACCACTGTTAAACTTTCGTGTTTTGTTGTAATAGCAAGCTGAGTTCTAAATACTTTTGGGGAAAAAAGTTGTCTATGTGGGAGAAATGTGGACCAGATTGGTTTTAGTAACAAGACCTTGTGTTCATACATTATTTTGCACTTTTCAAGGTGCAGAAAAACCACTTACGGGTTAATTGCCATTGACAGCAGGATGCAGTTCTGGTCCCATCAAAGTTTGGTATTGGCTGAATTTGACCAAAGTTTAATGACTTTGAAAACACTGAAGTATCTTCTACAGGGATGCTGGTGTCCTGGCTGCTGCCGGCTCTGGGTCAGCGTACGCTGCTCCTTCCCACATGGAGGCATTAGGGACAATCCACAGTGCCAGCAGCCTGGGGACAGGACACCTCCCGGGCTGGGCTGCTCAGAATCATGACTTCTTACCCAGTTGTTTTCTTGGCTAAGGAGGTCAAGTATTTAAAAAAGGGTTTCTGAGGAGCGGTGGGTGTGTATCACTGGGACACACAGGCACTGGGATGTTTGCTAGTGAGGGTCCAGGCACTGCTGACAGACCAGAGGTGTCGGAGGGGTTTGGTGCCAGGACCTGGCACTTCCCAGCTGGTGGGACACTTGCCACCCCAGCTACTGCTTGAGGTTGCTCATCTCATGAGAAGCCCTTTGCTCAGTAGTTTTCCCCTGTGCATTTACCTTTAGCAGTCAATAGCCATGGGCTCTCCTGTGCACGGGTTTCCTCCTGGGTCTGAGAGATTTGTGGCATTGCAGTGAATGGCCCTGAAAGCCTTTCTGCATGCCTCTGCTCCTGAGAAACAACACTCTCGCAAACAAGAGCCTTCCAGGAACAGAAAATAGTGCTACCAAGCATCTTAAAAGCCCACCTTCCTCTCCGTCCCCATTTTCATTAAATAAAAAGAGCCTGCTGCAGCCCAGGCTCATCCTTTGAATCTCAGCAATGACCTTACTTCTACAGCACAAAGCCCTGGGTCCAGTCTTGACAGCCCGCTCTTCTCTCAGCGGGCAGAACACCAACTTCAGGCTGAATCAGCTTCTCCTGAGACCAGCGTGAAAGTCAGAGAGCACCTGCCTCTCTCCTCCCCTCCACACTACTTTTAAAAGTAGTCACCGTAGTTTGACACGGTGCAAAGGGAGAAGACAAAGCCCATGCAGAAGAGAGCCTGGTGCTCTCCCTGTCCCAGCCATCCCTCATGTCCCTGTCCCTGCAAGGATGGCCAGCATCAGCAGCCGGAATACCCCTGCCTCTCTGCTCCAACCGTGCTCGGCGAGGTTTGTCCAGGATATACCTCCCTTTAATTTTTCTCTCTCTTGCTACAGGCTTGAGCTGTTTACGGGGCAAAAGATTTCCAGGCCCTTCTCTGACTTAGTTATTTTTAGACTTTAAAGTTCAGCGGTGATCCTTTCCTCCTCCTCATGTCTGAGTTGTGTCCTGCTAGGACAAGAGGGAGAGCCTGTGCTTCCTTTGACTTTGGCCATCACCTCCTCATTTTTGAGGATAACAATCTCATAAACAAAATTAGATTCCTGTGTTTCAGTTCCACAGGGAAGATTAGTTTCAGTGCTGCGACAGCTGAAGATTGAAGGTGGAAGGAGACCACAATCATTTCACTGATTTGGAAGTGCCTTTACCCATCTTCCCTTTGTTTGCGATACTTGGTTAGGCACATTAATAACTGAATAAAAATCAAACTGCTTTCAGGCAAGCCGGGGCATCAGTTCAATAAGAACAAAGTACTTCATTAAAAAGAGCTCAATAAGATGAAAACACTTACTCTAAATCCGGCTTATAAGAAAAAAGGGCAACAAACTGTTATCCATGCCAAATGCAAACCAGAAATAACCGGAGTTCGCAAAGATACCGGTTTAATCACTAATTGAAAGGACTATTGTTCTGAAAACCTCAAGGCAGGAGCGTTGCTGCTGTGGGATCCAGCCCAGTCCCCGCGACAAGGGTTAATTCCCAGCACCGCAAGCTCCGCTCCCTGCACAAGCGAGTTTTCCCAGCGAGGGGGGACACAGGGGTCCCTTCTCGGCATGAGAGGTGTCACAGCTTCCTCCTGTGCCTCCCTGAGTCCGGAAAGTAAAATTGCTGTGCTGGCTGGCAATTTCGCATGGGGAGAGGCAACTCTGCCGGCCGTGTCCATTAGCCCCGTGGCTGGCGCACCCCGTTTTGGGGATGAGCGGGTTTCCGTGTGCTGGGTTTTGGGAGGCTGCTTTGAGTTGAGAGCCCTTTTCCACAAATAAGTCACGGGCATTTCAGCCCTCCAGACCATTTCTGGTAAACGGGACGCTGGGTTTCGCATAATCTGAAGGGGTAATTGGAGCGCCACGTGGGAAAATGCCGGGCATCCATGTGCCTTTGTGTCACTCGTGTTGGCTTCGGCAGCAGCGTCCGTCTGGATTTAAATAGGAGCCTTTCAATGACAGAGTTTAAATGGAGCATTTAGGGCTGCTTTGTCCCAGAATAGTAAATGTCAGGAACTGTAGGTTCGTTGCAGCGGTCTGGCTCAGCTGACGGGCTTTCTTTGTGCCGCTCTGATTTATGTGACCTCGTGTCCTGAGATCTTCTCTCCACGGCCAATGTTGCCGTGTCCCCTGGGCCTGTGAAAGGCAACACCGCCACGACTCCGTGCACACAGACGTGGCAGATGGCTCTTTGCCGGCTCTGACAGTGGGGTTTTGGTCCCCAATTTAGCTTTAATGCCATATGAAACTGCCCGCTATACGTTATAGGAAGCTGCCTGAAGCACATCACGCACAGTAATTAACTAGGTAGGCAGGGCTGTGCCCTCTTGGGACACATTTCATTTTCACCCGAGATAACTGAGTGTGTACTGTAAATTGCCTTACCAGGAGAGACTTCCCTGCTGTTGGACACCCCGTCCTTATCCCCATGGACCACAGAGGGACACCACAACCCACTGAGGTGACAGGGACAGGCTCTTACCCCCACAGCCCTGCCAAGGAAGGCGTTTTCTCACCTGTCTCTCTCCAAACTCAGGAGGCTGAAGGCCTCCATCATTCACAATCCCAAGCCTTGAGCCTTTTTTCCCAACCTTATAGGTCCCGTGGGAGTCACAAGGAGGTTTTCCACTTGAAATAGCCTCATACTATAGCGGGTTAAAGTTCCTGCATACAGGAGCTGTGGGTGCAGGTTTTGGGCAGGAGGGGGCAAAGGAAGTCAAGAAAATAGGATTTTCTCCTAAGTGAAAGCTCTGGCCGCTGACCCTCATAAGACGAATGGCAGCTTTGCCAGCGTGTTGCTGAAGGCAGACATTGCGCTATGCTAAACCACTGCTGACAGCAACACACTCGGTTTGTGCCAGGCATGCCCAGGTAGTAGCTGCTGAGGCCTTGGATGTGGGAGGACATGGAGTAATGTCAGCAGCCTGGGCGTGATGTGGCTCCTGGAAAAGTAGTCTGGAACCCAAATTCAATGAATTTAAGCCCAAAACTCAGGGTAAACTGCACTTCAGCTGCATTAATGGCGTTTTGCTTATGCCGCTTTCCAGAGTTCTCGCTTTCCCAAATTGGAAATTATATTCCTAGGTATTAAAACACCCGTTGATGTGCTTTCCCTTAGTGTAAATTATCTGTGAAACGACGTTATTTAACTGGTGTAGACTAACGCCGGCTGTTTGCTTACATCTTGGGAGATGACAAGCCTCCAACGACAAGGATAACAGTGGTTTGTTCATCGGGCGTTGGCACTTCTGAAAACGGTTGGCAGTGTTTGCTCAGAAATTGGGAAGGGATCTAATGAACCAGAACTAATTTAACTTGCATGGATATTTTACCTTAAATGCCACCTTGAACAAAATTTAAATTCTGCAGAAATGTTTAGGAAAGCAGATAAGATGAGATTGTGGAAATGGAAGCAAACAGAAAACAATATATATCTTAAGGAGGTTGAATTATCCTCTGGAGGTTCTCGTCTCTCCCTGCGGATTATACAGAGCGCCTGACAGTGCTCAGGTAACCAGCTATGACTGCGTATTTATCTTTAGCACCCAGTGTGTGAGGACTGCTTCTCTCTGAGCATATGAGTGCCAATTGCTCATCGCCCTCTTGAACCCAGAGGGTTCAAGGCCTCCGTGATGTGCTGAGCATGAGACTGTGTCTTAGTTCTGTCGCTGTGTGATGTTAATAAAGGCTTGGCTTAACAGGTCACTACTGAAAGTTTAAACGGTTCAAGAAGTGGAAATGAGGCCCGTTTGAAGACAAGAAGGCATATTTGAAAAGTCACGGCAGCAGCAGAAACTCCTAGGAGGTGAAGAGGACAAGGAATCAAAATAGAGCCTAAAGCACGTTGAAGCGCGTTAGGCAAGGCAGAGGCAGTCAAACTGCAGTCTCTGTGCTGGAAAGGAGATTCAGTCCCTCTTAGAGATGAAGGATTAGAGAAGGGTTATTTCTGTCACTGCATTTTGAGTTGGTTGCAAAGCAAGCTCTTACTTGCCTTCAGGTAAGAATGGGACTTGGCTCAACTCCTGCAGAGGAGCTGGAGGGAAGGGGCAGAAGAAAGGGGGGACTGCGGCTTTGCTGAGCCTCTCAGGCTGGGAGGCACCGGGGTGACTGGGCCGTTGCATTATGCCTGCTACGGTTCTGCTACACGTTATCTTCAGATGGGTGATACCCCAGTGCGGCAGTAGCATTGCGTTTCCATACGTCTACAACGCAATGTGAAGAAGTACCAAAAGCACCGGGTGATCAGACTGCTTTTTCAGCTCCTGGGCCTGACTCTGTGCAGCACCACAAACACTGGGGAAGCCCATTTCCGTAAGGCCTTTGACACCACCCCCCACAACATCCTTCTCTCTAAATTGGAGAGATATGGATTCAATGGGTTGACTGTTCGGTAGATGAGGAACTGGCTAGATGGTCACATCCAGAGGGTAGTGATCAATGGCTCAATGTCCAGATGGAGATCAGTGATGAGTGGTGTCCCTCAGGGGTCCGCATTGAGACCAGTAGTGTTTAATGTCTTCATCAATGACATAGTGGAATCGAGCGCACCTCCAGCTAGTTTGAGGATGACACCAAGCTGAGTGGTGCAGTTGACATGGCTGAGGGACAGGATGCCATCTAGAGGGACCTGGACAGGCTCGAAAAGTGCGCTTGTGTGAACCTCATGAGGTTCAACCAGGCCAAGTGCAAGGTTCTGCACCTGGGTCAGGTAACCCCCAGTATCAATACAGGCTGGGGGATGAAGGGATTGAGAGCAGCCCTGAGGAGAAGGACTTGGGGGTACTGGTGGATGAAAAGCTGGACGTGAGCCGACAATGTGCGCTCGCAGCTCAGAAAGCCAACTGCATCCTGGGCTGCATCAAAAGCAGCGTGGCCAGCAGGTCGAGGGAGGGGATTCTGCCCCTCTGCTCCGCTCTGGTGAGACCACGCATAGAGTACTGCATCCAGCTGTGGAGCCCTCAGCACAGGACGGACATGGACCTGTTGTAACTGGTCCAGATGAGGGCCATGAAGATGATCCGAGGGCTGGAGCACCTCTGCTATGAGGACAGGCTGAGAGAGTTGGGGTGGTTCAGCCTGGAGAAGAGAAGGCTCCGGGGAGACCTTATTGAGATCTTTCAGTAATTAAGGAGGGCCTACAGGAAAGATGGGCACAAACTTTTTAGTAGGGCCTGTTGCAATAGGACAAGGGGTAACAGCTTTAAACAGAAAGATGGTAGATTCAGACTAGGTATAAGGAAGGTATATGTATGTGGACAGAATATTAGGCGGCAGAGGGGCTTTGCGGGTTTATTTAAACTACTGTGTAGACTCTGCTGCTGAGAAACAGCTAGCATTTAAACTGTTTGTCTCAGTATTTCAGAAAAAGTCAATTTTTGTGCTTCTTCCTCTTCCTAATTTAGATGGCAGGAGAGTGCTAAAGAGCAGCTCATTTGTGTCCCTGCAGCTCACCAGCTCCAGCCTGCCCAGCATCGTCAGCTTTTGAGCTTCAGGCACTGGCATGGGTGCAAGATACATCAATCACCAGTGTGCTGCAGAAAACAAAGGAGATCTCAGCACAGCAGGAGCCAAAGATGCCTGAAAAACAGTTGTTCCCTGTTCAAACATGCAGGCTGCATCCATGCAAGGAGTCAGGCCAGCCAAGTATAAAGTCTTGAGAAAGGGAAAGGATCTGCATTAATCTTCATCTGTTAGTGAGAGAGCCTGCTTTCTTACAAGCTGAAATTCAGCGTTAATTAAATTGCTCACCTTCCTCCAGAGAAAATAAGTACGCTGATAAGCAGCACAGGATTTGAGTGTGAGTTGGCACGCAAAACATGGTAGCTTCAGTGAAGAGGCCTGTGCCAACAGGCAGCCTCTCCATCGAGAACGCAGGCGTGGGTAATGCAAGCAGTGGCCAGAATGATGTGTAAACCCCAGCTCTTGTCCTGCCCTGCGTCCTCCCTGACTTCCACAGAAATGCTCTGTGGGAGCCAGCAGGGCGCTCTCACGGCTGCTGCAAGGGGGGTGGCAGGTGCAGGAGACCCCCAGCACAAAGGGGGGAGTGAAGCCAGTAAGTTGGGCTCCAAAGTCAAGGGAGGGCTGCTACGCACTGAGTCTTGTGGCAATTCATAGCACTTCTTCCAGCTAGTGGCCTCCAGAGCGACCACCTTCAACAGAGGCCACCGAAATACCTCAATGTGTGACTTTCCTGTTATTGTGGGCTATTGCAGAATCACAGAATGGTTGATGCAGGAAGGGACCTCCAGAGGTCGTCTGGTCCAAGCCCCCTGCTCAACCAGGGCCACCTAAAGCCTGTTGCTCAGGGCTGTGTCCAGACAGCTTTTGATTATCTCCAAGGATGGAGACACCATAATGTCCATGGGTAACGTGTGCCAGTGCTTGGTCACCCTCACAGTGAAAAAGTGCTTCCTGAAGTTCAGAGGGAACCCTGCGTGTTTCAGTTTGTGCCCATTGCCTCTGGTCCTGTCACTGGGCATCACCAATAAGATCCTGGCTCTGACTTCTTCGCACTTTCCCTTCAGGTATTTATATACACTGATGAGACTCCCCCTGAGCCGTCTCCTTTCCACACTGAAGAGTCCCAGCTCTCTCAGCCTTTCTTCGGAGAGATGCTCCAGACCCTTAATCATCTTCATGACCCTTCATTGGACTCTCTTCAGTATGTCCATGTCTGCCTTGTACTGGGAAGCCCAGAACTGGAGACAAAGGGCACCTCAGAAACCAGGAAGAGGATTATTTTGACTCCAGCCTTCTGTGTTTCAACTCCATCCACGGATTCACAAACAACATCTGGCGCACCTCTGCTCAGGCGATCTCGCGGGCTATAAAACATTGTGAATGCAAAGACAGGGAAAAAGAAGTTGAAGTCCCTGTGGGTGTCTGTCCCTAATGATTCACTTCTGGCGTGACACGGAGCTTGCAGCGCTCTCGACGACTGCTCTGTGCTCAAGGGTCCCAGCTCTGCAGTGAACTGTGTCAACCATTCCCCACTTGGCAGAGGAAATGCCTTGATACTCATCCACACAGTAAATGAAGTAAGAACAACAACAACAACAAAAAGATAATTAGGGAAAGATATCCAATTGAGATGCAAATTAACCTCCCTGTACAAAGCCCCTTATAGATCCTGGGATTTTGTGTACTTACTACTTCTATTAAATGTGACATACTGAAAGCTTCCCTTTGCCAAAAATGTTATTTCACTCTTTCTCTCTGACCTCACTTAGCTAGTTCATGAACAAAAGGGCAGATCAAAGGAGAGACAAATACAATTTATTAAACACTTGGGACTGTTGGAAAAAATTACATGTATAAAAACTTCATGAAACATACAATATTTTAAAACATTTTATCTTGCTGGAGGATTTGAACTATTAATTACCAGTAACATGCAAAAGCTCAGTGTTTCTCTTTCTCTACCAACCATGCCCTCGCTTGCAAGGAGCTTAACCAACTCCCTCCACAGCATCCTTCTGCTTCTCCTGTTTCCTCTTTGTATCCAAGCTTGCAGCACCCACTGCCTGATCTAAGTGAAAAAAAAAAAAGCACTAAATACACCTTTGCTAGGTTAGAGCTCAACAGAGAAGGAGTGTTTCTTGAAACAGGACAGGGTGCTTGTCTAATTTGGAAGGTCTCTGGCAGCCCAGCACACAGACGATGCAGTTTTGCAGTCTGCAACCCCAATGTGCATGGTGAGGCACTGGGTGGGGGTCGTTAGGGGCTGGGTCAGTTAGTGGGAAGCAGGTTTTACAGAGTCCCAGTCATGGGCTAAGCCCATGGGGCAGCAGAGCCCATCCCCAGGCTGATTTCTCACTGACTTGAAACAGGCAGGTGCAAGTGCATTACTCCTTCTGCCCACAATAATCATCTTTGGCTTTGGTTTCATCTCCTAAAATTGTCATTTGCTACTGCAGGGCTCCTTAGGTCTCAGTGGGGATGTCTCATTCCTTATTCACAACTGGGCTTGGATGAAGCTTCTGCTGGTGGAGATCTCTGAGGAAGCAGTGACACCAAACAGTGCACCTCCAAAAGGTGCACAGCAGTCCCACCTGCCACCCCACATGCCAACTAGCTCTTTCCAGCTGCGATGGTTGGAGACCAGCCGTCCTTAGCAGGCACGGATTTACTGACAAAGCTAAACAACCATGAGACTCTGGTGAGCACCAGCCAGTAAACGGCTCCAGCACGTGGTGTGTCTGTGGCAGGACATGTAGCATGGCTGGATCCAGCATTGCTGGATGCAAGTGGAGACAACATCCAAAAATATCCAAGGGCAATGGCGTTGGGAGGCGTATTCTGCCTGGCAGAAGGTCAGACACGTTCGCTCCCATGCAGAGTGGGAGTTGTGATGACTGCCTGGACCGACATCTCAGCCTGCAGGAGATTATGAGGCAATTCGGGTGGCTGCTCCCTCTCTCACTGCAAGTTAAATGATGTCAAACCTAACCTCTGCTGCCAGAGGCTCAGATCACGCTTGGGCACTTGCTGCTGCTGAGTGCTGTGTGATAACTTGCCAGTCTGCAGTCGTGTTTCAGAGCCTCTTAACAAGCATACGTCAGGGGCAGCTCCATAAAAGTCAATTACACCGGTGCAAAGCATCAGTATGGAGACCTCTGAGCACTCATCAGCGAGGCCAGGCCCCTTAGTCGTGTGTTACTCAAAACTGTACAGAAAAAATAAAAGCTCGGCTGGCACTCATTGAAGTAACTGCTTCAAGCTAAGATTTATGAGAAATGGGCTGTGTAATGGGAAACAGATCTTCTGAGCTCACGTGCCACTAAACAGTTTTACTATCTTCCACGTGTCCTTGTCAGTCATCTTTTGTCATGGTGAGTGCATTTTTTTTTTGTATTAACATCCTTTGGGAAGACATGGTTTGCTTAGGAATATTTTTTTTTATTTAGAAAACATCTTTGGGACTGAGTCAATGTTTAAAGCTCATGTAGCAAAGCGAGAAAAAAGGCAGTTATGAGAACCGCTGTGCTCTTGCCTCACGGTGCGACTTCTAGCAAACGCCCCAGAAAAGCTGCACTTTTGGGTCAGGCCCCTGGGGAAAGGCAACCTGCACCAGCCCTGGGGGTCAGGCACTAGAAGGGCTTCGCCTGTGCTGCTGTGGTGGTTGGTGGTCCCTGGCACACGTCTGGCCCTGGTGGTCGCCCCAGGTCTGGGAGCCAGTTCACACCACGGACCGCTCTTACAACGGCATGGTCCCCCTGTGCCAACTGGTCTCAGGTCTGGAGGTCCTGCAGATGTTCATCTACCAGTAGGGCTGTAAGGTGCTTTTTATTAAACATCTGGATACCCTTGTTCCTACCTCTCGATCTGGAACGATATTTGCTCCCCAAAGAGGTAGACTCAGAAGCTGCTCATTAGCAGGTATGGGCCCCTCCTGTAAATATTAACAGACTACGATCAGGTCATTTGCCAGCCTATCTCCTCTTGTTTCCTTTCCTCCCCAAGAACTTTGCAGTCCTGAAAACTGATCTTCTCCATGGCCCAGAGAAGGGAAAACCTCAATGCTGGAGGTTTTCTTACTAAAACCCAGGTGTTTCAGTGCCCAGGTGCAGGAGAGAAAGGCCCCAGCATGGCAGACGTGCTTGCTGCGTTGCAGAGAAAGCCGTTGTCTCTCAGCCACACACTTTCTCGGCAGCAGTGGTGCAGTCTGTCCTTGAAAGACTCAACCTAAAGAAAGTCTGTCCTCGAAAAAAGAGCACAGCCCGCTTCGTATGGCAAACACAGACCAACCGAAATTGCTGAAACGCCACAGCTCACTCTTTAGTGTGAATAGCCCTGGATGCTCAGCCCTTTAAACGCTGAGCCGTGCAGGGGGAAGAGGACTAGCAGCAGCTCTGCTTTGTGCCTGGGCTCAGGTCAGAAGAGCACAGGCCCACCTCTGCTGTGTGAGCCCCACGTTGGCTGCACATGAAGCTGCTCTGTGTGGTACGGCTGGGCCACCCTGGGGCAGGACGAGGCACCCCAGAGCTAAAGCATTTGTGCTTATCGCGGAAAACAGTCCATCGTTTGGAGAAGCTGTATATATGTGGAGTAAGCTCCTCAGGGTGCACATGTCTCTCTGGGCAGGGCTAGTTTTGCATGCCAAGACCTGTGCCTGACCCCAGCTCACCATCCTGGGCATGTCCCAGAACAAGAAGAGAAAGGGTGGGAGCTGCATAGCCTGCAGCAAGAAGAGGTTAGGCAGCACTGCGGGAGGCCGAGAGGGAGCATCGCTCTCATGGCAGGAGGTGTCTTCTCACACCACATCTAAGCCTTGCAATGCTGCATCAAGCTTTCTTCGACAGAGGCTGAGATTTCAGTGTCCCAAGCAGGAGTTATGGAAGTATTGTTGAAACGATGTTCCCCAGGAGAGGGCAACCCAACCTGCTGAAGCACATGGGCACCGAAAAGTGAGTCTGAAAAAAGGACATGGAGCTTCCTATTGCACACAAAAATCACTCTTCAGCAGCAAATGGCTCTCTCCTTTGTGGGACTGAACTCAGGACCAGGTAGCATTGTAAGCCAATGGCTACCATGGCCTTTGAGCAGGGCGTTTGTAAGAAACTTGACAATTTTCCCACCAGTTATGAAGGTAGTGACAGGAAGACCTTAAAACCCCGAGCACTGCTGATAATGGGTGTTCTCCCAGTGAATGTAAATCCATTGCTCACTTTGCAGCCCCCACCAAGGTTGCAGACCACAGACACACAGAGGGGACATAAGTGACCATCAGCAACAGAGGGAGGGGAGGCAGCTCGGAGTGTCCTACAGCATTATTTTTAACTGCCTCTCTTCTCTAGGGGAACTCTTTCACACAACATTTCTAAAGGGAAAAGGGAGGCTTGACACTGCTGCCCTTCTACGCTGTGCGAGACAAAATGCCTACCAGCAAGAGATACGCCCAGCCCGCTGCTTATGGCCAAACGAGTTTAGTTTCAGGAAATCATCAGCGTGACCCTCAGTCCCACCTGCGCATTCCTGGTTGCTGCAGAGGTGAGAACGGCTGCACAGACCTAAGATCTACCACCAAGGATCCCATCCCAGAACTTCAGCATTTGGATCCAGAGACATTCAAGATGGATACACCAAAGCAACAGCACTTCAGAGGCCACCCTACCTTGCAGAGGATTCATCAAACCTGCTGAAAAAGCTCAAGATGTCTCCTGGCTTGATTAGCTTGTAATGAATTAAAAATCTGGCCCTGCTCAGGTAGGGACACGCGTCTGCTCACACCTGCGGGGGTGACACTGCCGTGCACTGAGGCATTTTCAGGAAAGTCAGTTGCATCCCCTGTTTTTTCCAGTTGTGCCGCTCTATTGTCAAGTGTTTGTTGAGTCTATGTACAACTAACTCCAAGGATCAGGCCTGGGAGAGGCTTTTCCTGAAGGGTCAGACATCCTGGAGCTATGGGGAAGGAGCTCTTTGCCATTATTAGCAAAGGGTACCACGACTCCAGGTGTTCTCCGGGGGCTGAGAGGAAGGCACTTTGCTGTAGACACTGGCAATAGCAGATAATTTCATAAGAAAAGAGAACTGAGGTGCAAACTCTTTCCACGTACCAGTGCCACCGGCAGCAGTCCAGCCCCTTGCTCCGACGCTGGGATGTCCCTGTGCTCCCCTGCAGGGATGGGGAGGTGGACAGCACTGTCACAGCTGCTCGCCTGCATCCCCAAGCCAGAGCAAACTCCTGGGCTGTTCCAAAAAAGACTCAGTCCCATGTTCATGTGTTGAAGCAATGAAGTCTTTATCCTTTTGGTGTCCTAATGGACCAAAAAATTGTTCTCAATATGGTAGCAGGGAGGGGGCTGCCTTTACCAAAGGTGGTTACGGACCAGCAGGGAGTGGAGGCCGGCCAAGAATGGGACGCATGGGTTTAGGAACAAACAATTGCTACTGGATGGAGGGTGACAGGGCAGAGGTAAATCACCTTTGAGGACAGGGCTGGTCTGGAGCACAGCTCTGCACAAAACTGCCCCCGCCCCATGGGGACGATGGGGACGTGGGTCAGGAAGCAGCAGCCACAGAAGGGATGCTGAAGGAGAAAGCGCTTCTGCACTGGCTCCCCCACCACAGCCTGTGAATCGGAGGTGCCACCCTCGGTGCCAGCACCTCTGCTGGGACACCCAGTGTCATGGTCCCCAGGACCAGGCGGTGGCATTTGCTATCCCAGGGATATGCTGATGCAGCCTGGCTGCTCAGCGCTCCCCAGCTCCGGCTCAGTGCACGGCCCCAGGCCAGACGTGGAGCCGAGGGTTTTGTTACCTTCGGAAGACACCACGTTCATCTCAACCCAAACTTTTTCTTTCAAACCCTGGTGGTAGAGGAGTTACTCAGATTAGGGACAAAACTGGCAGAATACAGCAAAGGTTTCTGAAAGGTTTCAGTATCACCAGAAATTTCAGCTTATTGAAGCAATTTCCTGACTCTTTTAATCTAACCTTTAAACCTGGTAGTTTTATCCTGAAGGGCAGGGAAACATTTGGAAACGGATTATATTCCCTACTGTTAGCTATTTCTATGGGAAAATGGAAGTTGGCTATAGGAGCAAATGAACAATAGTAATACCCAGGAAGTCATTCCTTGCCATTTTAATTGCATAGTGCTACAAATCACACAAGTTTTGTGTCTGTTCGCTTGGAGCCCGGGGGTTGGGCTCTGGCTTTCCCCCAGCCCCTGTAAAGGAGAAATATCTCAACACTGGGGAAAACCTGGGAACAGAGATACAGATCTGCCCTTTTGTTCTTAAATTCACTACCAAATACTTCAATTAATTAAATTCCAATCCCTCCTATACGACTTAGCAAAGGTGATGCCAAATAATTGCTTGAGATACAAAAGACACATCATAACCCCTTTAAGATCATAATATCAGTGAAGATTTTCTTTAAAAGCAGTCGTAGGTTTCAGGTTCTCTTGACGCTTCTGCTCCCATTTACTCTTTTTATTTGGTTGAGGTGTCAGGCTGGTGTCAGAAAGGCGGTGGCCAAGTATCTCGCGTTCATGTGTGTTGGACTGGAGAAGGCGAGAAGGTCCTGCTGCCCGCAGCAAGGCATGGCCCCCACCGCCGCATGGCCACATCTGCCCCACGGACCATGCCAGCAGCTGCTTACCACTGATCCCCAGCCGCCAGGCTCCGGTGTCCTGTGCCAGTCGAGGCTCACTGCTGGAAATCCCAGCGTTTCAATAGCAGAGCACGGAGCACACTTTCCTTCTGGCTCCTGTAAGCGCTTCCTTTGGGTTGTCATTTTGTTCACACACTTACAGGAGGGATTAGGTGAATGACTACTAGAGACCTTACCAAAGGCAGTGACGTTAAAGGGAAAAGGGGCCACCCCTTGTAGTCGGTTCACGGAGCTTTGCAGGAGCCGTCCCAAGCTGCTCAGACCATAGTCAGAACAGCCTTAAAAAGGATGGAGCAATTTACATACAGAAAAGAGTGAAAAAGCCCTGGAATCAGATACGAAACAAACTGACTTAATGTATGCATCGTCCTTGGGTATGAAACTCTGCTGCCCAATCCCAAAGGCACATCCCTACACAGACTGATTTTTTTCTAGGAAAATGGAGACCGTGCAGCTTTTTGGACATTTAGGAACGTGTAGCTTTCTCTCGTGTTTATCAGCCTCACACACAATCTGCATGCTGCATCATAGCCCCACGTTCTTCCAGACATAAATGGGGATGAGATGAGAAGGTGTCAGCAAGGCATAAACCACCTTCCCTTTTCCCCAGCATCATCTGTTCTCAGTCCTGGGGGCACTGTCACACTTCCCTCATTAAAGATGGAAGCCCATGGGAGCTGTGTCTCATTGTCTCTCTGAGCCCAATCATCCAGCTAGATGTCAAAAATTTGCCAGGTTGACTTAAAAGCCCCTGCCCCAAAGAATGAAATATATATAAATTTAAGAATCTTTTTAGTTGACTAGGGTGCACAAAAAGACTCAGGTGACTCTTGGGTTTCCCAAATGCCATTTGAAGGATGTAGCTTCAGAGCTGGACCTTTGAAATCTCATCAGCTGCCTAGTCCTGGTGTGTCTAGTGTCTGCAAACCCCTCACACACTGACATTTAGGCCCCCCAGGGGCATGATTTTTCCATCCATGGTTCACAGCCCCTGTGAGTTGATGTCTACCTCTTCACATTTCAGAGCGGCTACTGAAAACCAGGTCCGCTGTCAGCAGGTTTATTCTCATTACACAGAGGTGGACGTCCACCCTGCGGTGTGCAAATTGGCAAAACTAAATCTCATGGATTTAAGCATGTTTCTGGGCACACCCAGAAATGCCTCAGCCTTTTCCTTTGCGGAGTAGGATCAACCTGTGTTTAAAACATGGCTGGGGAGGATGTGGCAAGACCCGTGTTTTATGTACTGGGTCAGTGGTTGGGCAGCTGCTGGGGGGAACACGTACAGCTCTGCCTTCCTTGGGGGAGATGAGCTGTGCCTCCTTCCGAACGGGTAGATGCCCCAAGTGTCCGGCCAGCAAAGACTCTAGACAGGGGGGCAGTAAGATTCTCTTGTCAAAAGTGTTTTATTTCATATTCATTGGGAAAGAAAGAGGGCACAAACGCTGAGTACCCCCTGGGACTGGGGAGCCCCGCTATCAACCCCCACTTCAGGGGTTAGCTAGTGTAAAAATACACACCCTTTCATTCATCTTAGCGGGACTAAAATTAGATACATACCCTCGTGTCTACATTATAAAGACATACTTACTTACATGCACCCAATGGCCTAAAGAATATTTACTTTTTCTGTGCATACAAAACCATGAAATCATAAGGAGAACTTTATGTTTATGGGGAGCACCAAGCTCTTCAACCTCACCAAACACTTTTTAACATAGTGAATTAGGTCAAAATCTATTAAGACAGAGGTGAGAGATGAACTATGGTCTCCCATGTCTGGAGACACCAAGCAGTAGATGATAGTGCCTCTTCCTGCTGTGGGGAGTAGAAAGAGAGAGAAGGGAAGGTGAGGAGGAGGAGGGTAGGTCTACCTGTTCCCTGAGGGATTTGCTTTTGCGCATGAGTTTCCTCCAAGAAGTAGGGCCTGGATCACATGCTCAAAAGCAGATC
>VYZM01007092.1:379342-416187 GCA_013398915.1 Dromas ardeola | reverse complement strand
CCCCCCCCCGAGTTATGTCAACGGGCACTATTGAAAAATACAGACCTTCCCTACAAATCCGACCTTGCTCACATCCCTAGATCACTACTGCTGCAACAACATTGCAGCTAACGCTTCTCATCTGCAAAATCCAGGCCCATCTCCTGGGGTGCATGCTCCACCGCAGGGACAGACACCTGGAAGGGAAGTGTCTCAGTGCCGGGCTGCAATCCTTGCAGCAGCTCCAGCCCTCTGCCCCGCACCTGCACACCCTGCCTTGCCCCCTCAAATGTTCCGTCTGGTTTAGCCTCATGTTTTAGCTCCTCTGGGGCATCCCCAGGGCCTTGTCTCTGCTTTTACAAACTGGCCACAGAGTCTCTGAGCTGCAAATGTGCTCAGGACAACACCCCCCACCCCCATCACCACGTTCAGGAGCTGGCTGTCCCCAAGCAGGTAGCAACAGTGGCAGTCATTAAAAACAGGAAAATAAATAAGGAACTAGTGACTGCTGCAACAGATGAGCAAACTGCTAAAGCAGCACCCATGGCTTCCTAGTCCTAAAAGCCGTGGGAGAAGCAGGGGCACCCTGACAGCGGGGGAAGTGCTTGGGTTTTTGCTAATAGCGTTTCAGTCTTTTTATAGCAAAATCGAGCACTGCTGTTTTGCATCTCTGTCTCTCCCTCCGTGGCACTGTGTTGGTGTTAACAGTAACAGGTACTTTCAATCATCAAAAATTAGCTATCTCATCCCGTGTACAAAGACAACAGCCCTGCAAGTCTGTAAGCGTATGAACCTCCCCACTGCAACCAGCAAAGGAAACCTGTGTGTTTTGCCTTGGATCAAGTGTGAGCTTTTGAAGAGACTCTCCCTCTTCTCCCCGCCTACTGCTTCAGTTCACTTCAAGGAAAAGTCCCGGAGCAAATAACGAGTCTTTCAGATGAAATGACTGGGTATTGCAGCCCCGCAGGGCACTCCTGAAGGGACCTGCTAGAGGTAGCTCAAGAAGGCCAATGCGGTAGTTCAAGAAGGCCAATGGAATTCTGGGCTGCGTAGGGAAGAGTGTGGCCAGCAGGTCAAGGGAGGTCATTCTCCCCTTCTACTCTGCACTGGGGAGGCCACAGCTGGAATACTGTGTCCAGTTCTGGGCTCCCCAGTTCAAGAGAGACAGGGAACTGCTGGAGAGAGTCCAGCGTAGGGCAACAAAGATGACTGAGGGACTGGAGCATCTCCCTTACGAGGAAAGGCTGAGAGAGCTGGAACTCTTTAGCCTGGAGAAGAGAAGGCTGAGGGGAGACCTTATGAATGTTTACAAGTATCTAAAGGGTGGGTTGAAGGAGGATGGAGCCAGGCTCTTTTCAGTGGTTCCCAGGAACAGGACGAGGGGTAACGGGCACAAGCTGGAACATAGGAAGTTCCGATCAAATATGAGGAAAAACTTCTTTACGGTGAGGGTGGCAGAGCACTGGCACAGGCCGCCCAGGGAGGGTGTGGAGTCCCCTTCTCTGGAGACTTTCAAGACCCGCCTGGATGCAGTCCTGAGTGATGTGCTCCAGGCAATCCTGCTTTAGCAGGGGAGTTGGACTAGATGATCTCTAGAGGTCCCTTCCAACTCTGAAATTCCGTGATTCCGTGAAACCATGAAGACTGAATGGTGGGGCATCAACACCAGCTTTCACCTGACCACCCTTTTCTCCTTGCCCCACACTGCCTCACTTTTCTCCCACCTACCCGCGATGCAGATTTGCAGAACCAAATTCATATATATCATATCCAACGCAGGTGTGGGGCTGGGTGCCTGGCTCCCAGAGACACCTGAGGAGGACCCCAAGGGAGCTGGCAAGAGAAGCGGGGCTCCTCGTTAGCTGCTGTCGGAACAAACCCCGCTAATTGATTTCCAGCCTCCCGTGACTGTTTGCGAAGGCAGGGCCCCCGAGCCCGCTGCCAAGAGCCTGCTGCATTGATTTGACTGGGTTGCTCAAGGCAGTGCCTGGGAATGGGGTTGGGTTGGGTTTCTTCGCAGGCACATGAAAAATGGAATAACGGGCCAAGGGCTCCCTCTGTGTCCACCGCCAGGCATAACTTCTGCTGTCCCCGCTTGGGGAGCAGGAGTAGCACAGCCTGGGCTTGGGCACACCTGTGTGATTTGGTTTAGCCCCTCAGTCCAGCACTGCTGCTGAGACGGCATCTCCAGGTAAATTTGGAGGCCGTCCATGGTGCGCAAGGAGGTCAGAGCACCCTGGAGCGCTTTCTCTGGTTTCCCTGAATTTGTCTAAGGTGACCTAGAGGTTTTATTTTATAGAGAAGCATGTGCCCACATCAGGTTAGATTCATGTTGGTGTGACATGAAGGGCTACTTGTGCCTTGTGCTCCTTTCCACAAACTGAGCTTAATTACTGCTTGTGGAGAGCCTGCAGCTTCTGTAATATGACACATGGACGAAAGGCACCATCTTAATTTTACACACGCGATGTTTTATGTAGGTGGGTGGCCCTTCAGGTAACTTGTCAATGAAATGTTGTTCCAGCATTTCATGAGATAAGCAGCTCTTAACTTTGGCTGGACAGACTGACACCAAATGCACCTTTTTCAAAATCAAGAAAGAGAGTCCTTTGGGGGAATGAAAGAGGTGGGGGCATCGCTCTCCAGCCCCCGTCTGCACAAGGAAGTCAGGATGCTGCCTATTTTTGGGGTAGAAATGCTGCAGTGCAGAGAGCTTGTCTCAGTAAAAACCCACATGCCAGCTGCAGGTACAGTTCCCTTTCATTATTCCTGACATATTTATCACTCAGACTTTCCAAAATACACCACTAATTCAACAGATTGCAGGAAAGCAAAAGGCATTTTTCTCCTCAAGTGTCCCCCCCTTGTGGGTTTTAGAACATTTTTCACTTTGGGTTTGAAAGGAACTTGGAGTGAATACAAACTCTGCGCGAGAGCAGGGTGGAAACCCTCTGCAAAAATATTCCTATCACCTTCGTGCAAGCTTCAAAAACTGCAGAGCAGCACGAGCTTTTCACCGCACAACTTGGATGCCCCTGCCCTTTGTGCCGTCACCTTATCCCATCTCCACTTCCAGACACACAGACACCATCTCCCCCAGCCTGCTCCAGACATCTCGTTCCCCCACCGGCTCATGGTGACAAGGAAACACTAGTGGCGTTAATGGCACATGAGGCAACAGGCCTGGGTTCGGATTCATCCCTGGCACACCACCTTCATGACGGGCAAGTAATCTACTGACGTCACGCCACAGCCGCGGTCTGCCACCTGACACTGTAAATATTTAATGGCTTCACAGACAGAGAATGTGCTTTTTTTTTTCCACTGCCAGGAGGTCTCGGAGCCCTCTGCTCTTCTGCTTAGAGAGGCAGCTCTTCACATGAGCTGTCAGTCTCATGGAGATAATGCTCAGCACCCTACCTCCTGCTGAAATAGGGTTATGTTGTGACTGGGCGATTTAGATTGCTTAAAGAATCACCATCAAAGGTATTACCAAAAGTGGTTTTAATACGATGTTCTAAAAGTGCGATTTAACAAAGTTCGATGGCAAGGTTCACTCTATTACTGTACGGCACAGTCCTTTGAACAACAATTTAAAACTACCAAGGCACAGATCAAAGTTACCAAGACAAAATCAAAGTTACCAAGGCACAAATCAAAGCTACCATATTACAAGGTTATACGCGATATCGGTCACTTACCGAAGATCTGCTGTTGGTTAAAAGTCTCTCTGCCTTGAGGAGCAACCTTGAGAGGTGTCCCAGCTCAAGGGGAGATCACCGTCATGCATCCAGGCTTCTTAGCTGGGAGAGTTCAAAGAAGGCTCGCTTAGGCTGCCATATTTATGGAATAAAGTGGTTGGCTCGTAGTCAAATTACATGCAACGGAAAAGGTATGCATGAGACTCCTGCCCACAACTCACTTTGTTCCTTGATAAATGAGTCTTGGAAAAGCCACCTGCTATTCATGAGTTAATTGCATGATTGGTGTTCCAAGCTCACGTGCATCGATGCTCACTGTGTCACTCCGCTCCTGTGTGGGTTGTCAGAGAACAGACTGAAACTAGAGGAGTTCCTGGCCCTTTTAGGGCTCCTTTGGAGCCTGTACCTCTAGTTTGGTTACGGGGCGGAGTGCATCTGTCCCAGGTCGGCAGTTGTGCCTCTCCAAGGGTGCAGTGGTGCAGCACAGCTGAGGTCTGTAGCAGGGCAAAAAATGGCTTCAGTTTTAACACCCAAAAATGAAACTGTATTGAAACAGAATTGAAACAGGGCAGTGTCTTTCTGAACAAACTTTTGGTTTTCAAAATTTTTGTTTTCTTTAAAAAAGCCGTCACAATTGTTCACATATCTCATTCCTCGCTTTGGTTCAAATTTAAAATCAAATTATAATTTTATGGTTTTAGGGGAAAAGTGATACTCCAAATGAAAACCTACTTCCATTGTTTCTGGTTGGTGCTTTCTTTTATGGTTTTGGTTAGGAGGTTTTGTTTGTCTGTTCGAGATTCTGCCTTTCTGTGGCGACTGGAAACTGAGATGCTTACTGGAACTTTCAGATTTCCCTATGAATAGATCCACCACTCCAACACTTCCAGCTACAGCTCTCCCTGGATTAACATGTATGACTCGACTTTTTAAAGACTCCCTGTGAAAATGCACTTTTGCCATGAGGTGAGCCTGTGGCAGAGAGGGACAGACCTCTGCTTACCCACAGGAGATGGATGGCCCATCATGGCTTGAGAGGAGACAAGTCCCACCCAGGACAAACCACCCTCTCTCCATTTTCCCTGTGTCGGCTGAGATGAACCTCCTCGCGTACCCACTTCCAGTACCACTTTTGGCTGGCTTGTCTGCTAACAAACGACCCAAAGCACATGTGCAGGAACAGGCCCAAAGGAATGCTGGTGGCACGGCTCCAGCCCATGGGTCCCAGCCTGGAATAGCCTCCCGGCAGCTGGCAAGCGACAGCGGCCGCTGCCTCCACTTACAGCTCAGGGGACACCCAGCATGACTTCTGGGGACAAAGTCTCCTCGGGCAGGATCCATTTCACCTAAGTTTAGATGCCTAGAGCCTGCAGCTGAGCGAGTTGGCCAAGGTCCCTTTTAGAGGAAAACAGGCACTTCCAGAGGTTATTTCATCTCACCCCAGGTTAGATGAAGGTCATATGAAGCAGCCTGGAAACACCAGTTGTTTTCATGGACTAAAAAAGGGTTCTCAGCTGCCAGCTCTGAGATAGGAAACACCACCCTTGAGGTTTGGTTCCTTGCCTAAACATGGATGTAGTATCTGCTTGGCCTGCAGCTGCTGGCCCCCCAAAGTCTTTCTTGTAGGTCTCCCCCAGCTCCAAGCCGATCATTTGCTAGGTGCCACAGCCTCTTTGGAGCTGGATATTGACAGCCAAGAGATGCACTTGCAGGGCAAGTCTTGCTCAGCCTCCTCCTGCCTCCATAAGGAGATGTTGTGTCCATGAGCTGGCTGCAGATGGGCACTGTCAGGGGAGACCACATTCTCAGGAAAATTTACAGAATTGCCCACAATATTTTAGTACCAGCAGTATATAAATTACCTTCTTTCCTTTTTTTTTTGTCTTTCTTTTTCGCTTTTATCATTTGGGAAGGTTTAGGCTTTATTCGTCTGTTTCTTGTTAATAAAGCAAAAGGCACAACTCTGACATCCAAGTGATTTCTACGCTGATTCCCAAAATCTTCTTTCAAGACATGGGACTATAAAGCCTTGTCATCCACACAGTTTTAAGAAGAAAATCATATGGACTAAAAGAAGAACTTTCTACAACTTCTTCATCTGAAGACCTGTTGGAGATGAAGCTTTCTTAATATCTCAACTGGAGCCAAATAATCGAGCATGTGAAATGTTATCCTGAACAATTAAAATCTGGCAAAGTTTAAGGAACGAAAACCAGTGTCCTATAAAGGAAATGGCTAGGCATATTTATCTGCAGCAGGAATAATTTGCCACTTAATACTAATGAGGATCATGTTCCTATTGGTTTAACCAGGTGCCAGATGGGATTATTGTCTCATTTGTGACGTGTAATCAATAAGGAAAGAACAACAGGAAGCTTCCCATGATTAGAAGCAACTCAGATCCCAGCAAACTATGCTTTTATTCATACTCCAAAATCTCACTTCTCACTCTCCCTGCAAGTCCCCTGCCCTACACACACACGTAACAAGGTGCAGCGGTGGCAGAAAGCCACGTTGCCACCAGCCTGCTGTGCTTCAGTGACCTGAGAGCTTCTGTGTTAAACCACTGACCTTCTTGCTTTCCCTTCTTGTGAAGCGCTGAGTCACGTTTCTACGTAACTGCTCATTACTCAGCACTTCATCATGCTTTAAGTATTTTCATAACTGTGTTTCTAAGTATCAGGACTGTTGTCAGGACATTGCTTTCAGCCTGCAACAAGAGAATACTCAACTCAGCTTCTGCGGCGGCTGATACCATTTCCATTTCAGGCATGGTTACACCCCTGCCTGTGCTGAAGGGGCAGCAGGGTTTTTCTGTTTTGTTCAGAGACCAGCCCTGGTTCCAGGAAGCTGTGCAAAAGCTCAAAAAAATGGGGCCTATCCCATATCTGTATCTGGTACCTATTTTTTTAGGAAACCACAAAGCCTATATATAGTCCTAGTGCTTAATCCTGGGAAAAGCCATGCAGATGCCTTTCCAGTTTTTATACCTCTGAAGGCATCTGTGGGGTTTGCTGTGACAAGTTGACTATGATTTCAAAAAAAAGTTTCTCTTTAAAAAGTTCTGACACAAATCCAGTAAATGCTTTATTCACAGCGATTCCGAGTAGTCTGTAGTGACTGGTTCAGGGACTGGAGACTGGATGGGGAAGATAAAGATGACTTTCAATGGAATTTTGCAGTTTGGGCCTATTTTGCTGACATAATAAAGAAAACAGTTAAGCTTTTCCTCTTTTATTTTTAAAGGTCATTCATTTCCTTCTTATATTTTATTGGGAAAAAATAGCAGGAAACCCAGATTCTCACACCCTTAGTATTGGGAAAACTCATTAGCGATCCTAACAAACATTGTTTTTCTCACAAACACTGTTAGACATTTTTAAAATGAAACAGGAATTCAACTGGAAAAGAAATCAAAACTTGTAATAGCAAAATTTCCTGTCCTACTGCTAGTTTCCCCTCCCTTTCATCCGTTGCAATGTCACCAGTTCACTGGCTGTCCAGCAGTCAAAGCATCTTCCTGTATTTCTAACAAAACAGAGAAAAGGCAGGCAAAAAATTTTCAGAGGGAGAATATTTCAGGTCATCCTTATGCACATCACGAAAAAGCAAAAACAAATCAGAAAATCCCTTAACCCGCATGATTGTTTTGTTTGTATTTTTAGTTTAGCCTTGAGGTTCATGGCCAAGATAGGAAACCAGACAAATCTTTTGCTGGCTCCACTACAGAGTCCCTGTTTAACTGTGGGAAGATTAATAAGCCTCTCTGTTTTTTCCATGTTTTCATATGTACTATATACATACATCTTATCAGACAGAGAGAAATACGGAGCCTATAAATGGCTCCAAAGTCTTAAATCCCAGTCTCTGCTGAAGTGTCTAAAATAACGGATGTTGTTTTCATGAAGTGGCTATTATTAAAATAGCTCCAGGAAAAGGAAAGGGAGGCAGCAGGTCTCCGACAGTGGCACACAGGTGAATACGCCAGCCCCTGGGCAGGGACACGGCGCTGTGCTCACTTTATCACTCTCACCCAGCACATTTTTGAAGTGTCCCTGCCAAACAGCAGAGCCTACACAGCAAGGCGGGACAGCAGACAACAGTCATACCTGCTCTCCGGGGATCTCTTACTGGTTTCTAATGCTGCCCTGTGTAACTCCCTGTGTGGATCTTTGGTAGAATTCAAGATTCATTATTCAAACATGGATCTAGGGAAATGGTTTTATTTTTTTCCACTAAACTCCCATTTTTTCTCTTTCCTACTTATCATATAGCTGAGCCAAAAAACCCCATGATTTTCTTCCACAAAGCTGGTAAATCTGCAGGTCAAGTGGGAAAAAGAAAGAGGAAAAAAATGGAAAAAGGAAAAAAAAAAGTAAGAGGCAAAACCCCCCCAGAAATAGCAACAGAAATGGATTAAAAAAGCTGTGGTAAATGCAGATATTACAGATTTCATCCACAGTTATTACTGGATGAGCCGCTGTAGGTCAGTACCTTGAAGGGGAAGGCAGTCAATCTGGTAATTACTGCATTAAAAGGAAATGGGTCAGCTCATGACTGCACTACAAATCAGTGTCGTCATGCACAGACTTGCAAATATGGGAAAACCGGAGCTGGTATATCTAGGAAGTGCAACACCGTTAAGAATAGCCTCATTGCTTGTCAGCCTCAGCCGAAAGCGCTCCTCTGGGCACAGCCATACCAACACCCTGCCACCAGCCTGGTCTGTCTGGTGCCAGCTCCAACATGGGAGGAAGGAACAGCATGTCAGTGACCCCCCAGTCACTATTTTTTGAGTCAGGCTTGGGACAGACAGTCTTCTGTCGTGTTGCTTAAGGAAATTTATATTTCTTCTAATTTTTTTTCTGGTACGCTGCCTAAAGTACTCACCCAGAAATGTGGGCCTTTTGCCTTTCTCAGCCTCACAGACTTTTGAACCTCCATCTCCCATTTCTCCAGCAAACATGAAGCAAGGCAGTGCCAAAATCATGCTTTACCTTCCCTGCTGAAACTGGAAAGAAATAGGATTCCTAGAAGAAGAAACAGGGATTTTATAGTGAGTAATAAGGACATCTCCTTGGGAGCAGAAAACGTGGGAGTTTGTTTTCTCCTCCTGCGACTCCCACACAATACAACATTGTTCCTTTAGTTCAGCCAATGTTTGCTTAATGCAAAACTCATTAACAGCCTAGAGAGCGGAGGCAGATAAGCAGAGACTCAGCTGTTACACTAAGGGTACCTGACTGGGTATTGTGAAATCCACTCCAGGGGATTTCAGGGGACACCTGAACCTCCCTGTGCTTTTGCCCCTTCCTCCCCCTGCTCCCTCAGTACAATCCCTTACTGCAAAGGCGTAGAAACAGGCTGAGGTCAGCTGGATTTTGGGCTCAATTTATCACCAAACATGCAGTGATGACATCAGCAAGTGCAGCGGCACAACAGGAGAGGATCTGCAAAGTGAAAAGACTGGTGGTGAGTACCCACTGCCCACATGGACACATCTGGAGGACATAATTTCTACTTCGAGTTGGGTTCTCTGGACCCAAGTGTCCGGTTTTTGCTCCACGGCAGCTCTGACGGGAACCAGCACGTGGCAAGTGGAGCCGATCAGTAGATTTGCTATGAAAGTGCTGCCTTGAGCTAAATGAAACCACCGAGGAAGACAGCCCCAGCTTTCTTTTTCATTTCTCATGATAAAGACGAATTTCTCCACATCATTCCATGTAGAATTAGGTTTTCTTTTTAGGCATTGCAACCATAATTAGCCATCAGTTCTGGAAACAAAAAATTCCTTTCACGGACTGTACACAAGATTAAATATGTAAACTATTAAAGGTCAAGACACAGGGAGGCATAAGCAGGAAAACAAATCATAGTAGCCTGCAGATTTGATTGCGTAAGGGGGAAAGCACTGGGTAGCTGTGCTTCTCAGCATTCAAGGTAAAGAAACGATTATTTTTGTTCACAGTAAGAAATTATTAACATACCTGGACATTATTAAGCTGAACTCTTTCCATAAGCTCCTCTGAGGCCAAATCAGTGGCCTTAAATTATTATTACCAACAAAATAGTCTGAGAAATTTGTGAACATTAGCACAAATTCCCTGGATGAACTTAAAAAGCAGAGAAATTAGCAAAGAAGTAAGAAGAGTGCTCAGTAAATACACCAATAATTTTATGATTTTACTCTGTTTGCTTTTGTGTTCATTTGAGAAACCATGGCACTTATCTCACCAAAGAACAATTAAACGCATTGTTTGTTGCAGCTCTACAGCCCCAGTCTTTCACGGGAAGCGAGGGGCTCTGGAGCTCTGTATAAATCAGGCAGATGCCTTCATTCATTCTGTCCTGTCTCTCCTTTTCTCAGTGGTGCTCTCCAAGTCAATCAGGCTTGAGCAGTGGTGTCACATCCTATTCCTTTGCCTCCTCTCCCAAGCATCAGCATCACCAGGCTTCTAATGATCTGCACGGGATTTTGACAGATTAGATGGACTGCATACGACTCTCCCAGCAGTCACAGGAAGCAACCCTTCGGTGACATAAAGAGCATGGAAACATTGTCTTTGGCAGAAAATGGCTAAATCGCATTCAGAGAGTATTTAATGAGTTCAAGAAGAGACGGGCTTGCATTTTTTTACCAAAACCCAACAAAATGATGGTTTTCATACATCACCCTGATTTGATTGGGTGACTGAAACTCCTACATTAAGATGACACTGGACACAATGCTTCCCCGTGGCTTTAACAGCTTCAAACCCCTGAATTTGATACTGTGATTCCTGGGTACTTGGTAATAAAAAAAATGTACTTGAGGGTAACAAAGACAGTGGCTGTTAATGCAGCAGGGGCAGTGGGCTGTTACATCTTTTTGGTGATGACTTCAACCTCTGAGCATCCTGAGCGCCTCACTGATAAAAGGGCAAAAGATGGTCTATTTAGGGGTTATTCCACTGAAATTTGCTGGGTGTTTTAATGATGCCATTTGTTGCCTAGTTACCCTTGGCAAATCTTCTAAATTTGACTTCCTCAGTAAATCATAGTATCTACTAATCTTACCATTAAGATTTCCTGGATCTGGAGGAGCATTCAAGAATACTTGGAATCTTCCTCTGATATCAATAAGACTTTGACTGCTCACTGCAAATACAACACATACATGTCAAAAGTGGCTTCTGAGAAAGTATATATTGAAACTCAAAATTTCCGCTGACTTCAAGAATCTCTCACGGGTAAATAGGAGAAACGGCTCTGTTGTTATAAGGTCAGTGAGCAGATCTTATTGAGGGTGCCGGGAAGCATGATGATAAAGCCCTGAGGATGTTCTTTCAGTCATCAAATCCTCACTAAGTGACTCATTCAGTGTGAGTTTTGGGTTAGTCCAGTATGGTATTCTTCACAACAGCCAAAAGCAGATGACTACAAGGAAATATGAAAATATTTGCTTGTTGAATATTCTTGTTTCCAGCAACTTGTAGCTCAAGGACTTCCCAAGCTCTAAGCGGCATCTTTAATAAACTGTGATAGATTTCTCTTCCATGAGTCTAACCAGTGTCTCCTTGACCCCATATAAATTTTTAGCACCCATAACATCCTAGTATGAATAAAACTTAGTCCCTAAATATCTATGACTAATCAATCCTTTTAAGCAAGCTTCATTGACTTCTGAACTCCCACAGCAGCACTTCATTTGACTATTAATTTAATTTACCATCATCACCTCTCACAGCTAGTGTTTTTACTCAAAGCAGTGTATCCTACAGATGGTTCTCTAGTAACACAGGCACATGATTTCCCTTCACTTGAATTCTTCATTAGGTTCAATGCGTGATATTCAACACCAGTAGTACGCAGAAGACTATAAAGGAAGATCAGTGATATGGTGAGAGATCAAAAATTGGACCAGATGGGTTTCAAGATGAATCAAGGAAGGAATGGGTGCAATACAGAAAGCAACTGAGTGCCTGTTGCTGTTGAGATGAAAAGTAAGAATACAGATAAAACCTCACAGTAAACCCCCTCTCTCTCCTTGACTTACAGAGGTTTAAACTGTCACAAATGTGTGATCACATCAATCGATAAGAAACGTGGCTGATGCACACACACACAAAGATTCAAGAATCCTTGGTGACATTAGTGACAGTCACATTTTTAAGTGAAATATCAGTGCTCTCTCGTACTTGATATTAAATCTAATGACCACAGGGATTGGTCATTTACAGTCTCCTTTCGCTATCTAATGCCTCGGTGCCCCATGAGCGTGCTGGATTTTTCACGACCTTAAATCACAGGCTGACTTGTGTATTCTGCTACAGCAAGCTCAGCTTCTTTGCGGAAGCTAACATCTGGGCAAATATTAGCAGAAATATCAGTTTTAATTAATGCATTTTTTTTAGACTCAACCCAAATTGTCAGCGACAGAACTAGGCCTTAAATGCTATGTGGGAATTAGCTTTCCTAAAAACTTCGCAACAGAACAGACCTGAGCAGATGACCCACAGGTCGTCTGTGAAACACTCAGCTCGGTGAAACCAGTATTTTAACTGTGACACAAATAATGACGTACATAGTGTTATTTATTAATTAGTGCTGTGCCATGTAACAAGCAGAAGGTTATGCAAAACAAGAAGCGTATTCTAAAGCAATAGAGATACCTATTATGAGTTCTAATCACTAAAGAAAACATCTTTTGTACGGGTTTAAATATAACTCTCTTGCTTTTCAAATCTTCTGATGAGATAGCTATTACTAATGTCGAAAGGTGATGCCTGTCAGCCAAGAACTACATTAGAGTCCATAATTGAATTTCAAGAGTTGTCAAGAGCAGGCTAATAAAATAACTGCTATTAGAAGTGATGTATGGAAAAAAAAAAAAAGAAAGTTCTGGTCTGGCAGGATGCAAAGTATGTTGTGTGGTTTCCCTATGTCATTTCAAATAATATGTTCAATTTTTTCTGGGCTACATTTGTCTGACATTCTTCTCTAGTATAATAATGATTCATTATATATAATTTATTCAAGGACTGTAACTCACCTCTAAGTGCCTATAAATATTACTGCAGCTAGACATTTGCATTGTAAAACAACTGCGTAACATTGGGATTTATGAAGGATCCTTTTATGTTAGTTCCTTGTCAGGAAAGACAGATTTTTTCTGAAGTAAAACATTGACCTTAAAATCATCTTTAAAATATAGCACAGGAAACAATTAACAGCTCTTCCCTGTGTTGTTTAGGTAATTTGACAATTTTAGGGAGGGCTGGGGGTGTGGGGGGGGGCAAAGTATTCCTTGGCTATTCAAAATGGATACAGCTATACTGTTATTACATCAGTGTTACTGGGAATGTTCCCATGGTTATGATGGTAATATATAATATCTGCCCTCCCACTGCTTTGCAAAAGCATGAACCATTTCTGAGCGGAGCTCTTAGAGGTGGTGGAAGGCAGACAGATGACATTGCTACGAGGAACGGCAAAAGAAAAACAGTCCCAGCTGGAACAAAGGCTGCACATTGTGTCACTGCACCAAGTGGGGTTAATGAAAGGGTGTGGGATGCTGGCATCCTTTATTGCCCCTGGTAAATTGGTATGTGGATATGTAGCAATTCTTCTAAAAACAGAGGAGAAATCCAATGCAAGATGACAACATTCATCTAGGGCACAGCAAGTCATGAGAACCTGGTACCGTAGTGATGTCCTGACCTGCCTTGCTGCCATCCTCACTGGGCAGAGTTGTTCAGCCTAGAAAAGAGACTGAAAGGAATATACTTTGTTCTTTTTCTCTGGTGATGAGAATTGAAAGTAATGAGCTTAAATTGCAGGACAGAACAGTTCAGTTATGCCAAACAGTAGGAAAACATTTCTAATAGGATGGCAAAGAATTGCAATGGCACACCCAAGGAGGCTACGACATCTCCAGTGCTGCTCTCCAGCCAGACACACTTTTAAGCACAGGTTAGAAAAATGTCTGTGAGAGATAACACAGGCACAGTTACTGTCACTGCAAGAATAATTCAGTGCCCATGCTCAGGTATCTCTCCAGCCTAACCGTGTTCAGCCACCACGTCCTGGGCTGGTATCTGGCTACTATTCCAGCTGCAGCCTCACATCAGTAACACCTTGTCCTGGCCAGTAAGAACTGCCACCAGCAGGACACTGGCCAGATGTTCCTGCTTAGGGCAGGATGGTGGACAAACTGGTCTTCCCAGGCTGATGCCAGCTCTTCTATGAGTTCTTTAATTTACTTTAAGAAATTTTAATCCTTTTCCTTTGTTGGTCCCCCACTAAGGGTGAAGATCTGCAGTCAATCTACTGATCATTAAATCCATGCCCCTCAATACGCTACTGTTAGCAGTGTTCAGGCCATGTGATGGGCTGTAGGCCAAAAGCACAGAAACGCAAGCCGTCTGCCCAAATAGTGCTGAATAAAGTGGAGATCAAGATTCCTTGACCCCGAGTTAAATATACAGTGGCTGTTCATGACACCAGGTAGTGCAACAGGAAGTCTGTCCTGAATTAATTCCTCCTGCCTGCTACTCTCTGCCTGCTCTTTGTCAAGTCATTTATTTTCTCCTCAGTGCTTTTGTTCCCCTTTTGCAAGATGGGATAAACAAGCTGCTTAATTGGACCAGGACACTGTGAGAACAGACAGGATTAGGTACTACCTTTGCCCATAGATGGTTTTACCTTTAGCTGCTCTCAAAGGAAATATGAGCTGAGCTACATTCTTGGTTTCGTACTTATTTACACAGGGTTTTAGCTGAGCGTGCACTTCAACACCAAGTAATGCTCCTCATGTCTTATATGGAATCTATCCTTTAACTCTGATTTGCTGCTACTGTACAACCTGGAGAACAACAATAACAGTAACACCTGCAGGTTAGAAAAATGTTTTATTATACTGAAACATACTGTACAATGGTTATATTTAATCTGTCCCATGAAACCAAAATATCTTAATCATAGAATCATAGAATGGTTTGGGTTGGACGGGACTCTCAAAGGTCATCTAGTCCAACCCCCCTGCAATGATATTGTCCATTGGCTTAAAAAGTTAGTACTAATAGAGATAATTTCATTATTAAAAATATATATATAATGCTTTCTATTTATTTTGTTCTATATTAAAAAGGCATAAAAATAAAAAGGCAAATTAAATATATTAATATTTTCCCTCTGGGGAGCTTGTCTTCACATCTGGATAGAACACCCGTGGAATGAGTTCAGGAATCTCCTTCTACATGACAGCAGGTTATCAACCCACATAAGATGGAAACTCAGCACGTTCAACCAGAGCCCCTGAGCCAGGGAAGAAGGGCGTTAGTCTGGGATACCTGTTCCTGCATATTAAAATTTCTTCTGTATAATTTCTTTCTATTTTTTCCTCTGGATAATCCCAAGTTTGTCCTCCCTTGTTTTAACTATTGCCATAGTAAGTAATGAACAGATCACTGTTTTATCAAAAAATTCTTTTTAGCTTAGTGGAATTAATCACCACGGCTTCAAGTTCTGGAAGAAGGGCAGGAGAAAGAAGAGAGTGACTCCACAAAGCAATTCAGAGTTCCTCCATTAGGACACCTGCAGTGAATCACCTCCTGGAGAAATCTCTTTCTCTTCTCTAACTACAGTGGAAGCCCAGGAAGACTTGGCTGGAAAAGAATAGCCCTTGTGAATCTTGAGGAGGTTCACTGGAGTCCTACAGCATCCAAACCTCCTATACACTGCAACCTCCGCCTGTCTGGAGCTGCACTCTTAGCCATCTTCAGTCATTTGCTATTCTCCCCAGGGGCCAGAGATGCATAGCGTCTAGTGTTTGCAGTCCTACAAGTTCTCTTGCAAGTTGGCATCTGCGCAACAACAAAGGCAGCAGATTGTCAGGCTTAGCTGTGATTTCAGTGTTACTCTGAACTACAGAGGAACTGCTACCTATACTTAACAGTTCCTGGTTATAAATTACTGAAATGCCAGTCAGGGAAGAAAGGGCTGCTACAAAAATGCACAGGATAAAAGGAAAATGACCTTTCCAGTGTGCTGAAATACACTGCCTAAAATGACAGAACAGCATCCTGTCCTGCTTTAGACCACTTGTTGGACACTATTCACAGCTGCTGTGTGTGCAACACGCTTACCATTTTCAATCAGGAATAAACTGGCCGAAACTGTACTATGTTGATACTCAAATAGTAGTAGACAATCTGTAGTGCTATGTCCTTGTCCACATTCCCTATAAAACCCTGAAAATCTAAGGCAACATTATATGACAACTGCACTGTTTTGAAGACATCATGTTGAACCTCTGCTAGTCAGACTTGCTGCTCTCTATATGATGGTACACAAATGAGCACTGTGACAGTAAAGAGATCTGGCCAATTCTTGCTCCTGTCACTTGAGCTCAAGGGGAGTTTAGGCCAAGAAGGCATCATTAAATTTTAAAAATATGTATGTTCAAAAAAGACTTGTATCTTGGTTGTTGATAGATTCATTTTCCTGGATATACTGGAGAATGTCCACTTGATTCATTGTCTGAATCCTGTTTTCCTGTGGCTTTGCCAGTGGAGATGAATTAGTGCTCCTGGGGGCAACTGCTGGCTTCTGAGGCAATGGTGGTTTTGATGGTACCTTAGGTTTTGGTTTGGAGATTACTTTCAAGAGTTTCTCTAAATCATCTTCAACTCTGGAATGAGAAGAAAACATCAGTGACATTTTGGGAACTTCTGAACTGCTTTTTGTTTTGTAAGAAAACGCATTCCTGCAGAATAAAACCTTCTGCAGGAAAGGATCAACTTTGATGAATTTCTCTTTTAAGAAAAGCTTTCCATGAAAGTTTCAATGTTACCAAAATAAGAACTTTTTATAAAAAATAATGCGATTTTTCAGTTCACCATGAAAGTTAATTAATTTTACAGCATGTTTTCAAATGTCTAAATTAGAAGCAATTTGCAATTATTAAATTAAAAAGACCTTGGTTTGGGAAAAAAATGCTTTTGATCTGTGACAGGATGGTTTGCTTCCTCAAGAACTCAGAAATTTTCAAGGGATAGTAACATTTTTCACGTTCAGCTCTGCTTCCTCATCATCCCCATCACCCAAGACTGAGATTGAGCACTCCCCATGCCCAGTCATGAGAAACTGTAAAATCTAATGGCTTTAAAAATATTAAATTCACATTTAAAGAATGCGAATTCTTTAAATTCCAAGAAACTGAAGCATATACATATGAGCATATACAACAACTCTTTTTTGGTGACTATTTCACTTGGTAATAGACCCATTTCCCAGTGAAATATCCCAAAACACCTGAAACAGTTACGTGTTTTTTCTACTTGGACTGTTTGACCTTATCAAAAGACACAGCACACTGCATGTTCCCATCAAAGCTGCTAAAAGATTTTGAGAGAGCCCTTTCAACAGATAGTCTTGTGACTCCAAGAAGTAGCTGGCTTTGGAAAGTGAGTATGTGAAGGAAAGGGAAAGCAAGCTGTGACACATCTCATCTCTAAGAGATATAGCAGAGATGGCAAAATAAAAATTAGCACAGCTAGAGAAGTCTTTACAGGCCACAGTAATTTGTGCTCTGAATCAAAATAGCCTCTTGTTTTGGTCCTCGGAGCACAATGGTCAAACAAAATACCATAAGGAGTCAACACAGTTGTTAAATTCCCAAAGGTTTGATTGATAAATAACTGTTAAGCAGTCAAAACCCAACCAGCAATCCATGCAGATCATCCGCTGCGTAATGACCAGCCACAAAAATGAAGCCGCTGATAAAATGCGTATCTCATATATGCTTAAAAAATACACAACTTCTGAAATGTAGCATAGAAAATCAAGAAAGCTAAAGCGTAAGTAGTGCAAGCAAAAGCTTTTACATGGGGGACCAGGAGACAAAGATCAAGAGGAACAGCAGATTTGTAATATGTAGGTATCTCCTTGCCAAACCCCAGCTCTAGTGTGATACACTTACTCTACGACCGTAGCATCTTAGGCAGTGAAATGATTTAACTGTTTAATTGTTTACAAGCACCAGTATAAGAACTGCTTTTACCAAACTTCAGTATCAACTGAATCAGCCCATTAGGCTGTAACAGTGCCAGCAGTGAAACTTCCTCTGCCTCAGCCAAAGGGTAGCCTGACAGGGAAGCTACAAACGAACTAGAAGACAAAATTAAGGTGCAGGAGTTATTCTAAAGGGAGTGGAATTTTCTTTGGTGCTAAAATTCCCTTCAAATAGTTTTACTTAGTTCACTCTTAGAAGACTTGTGAGGATAAGAAAGTCTGGTAAGTGATTCTTAAACAAGAAAGAAGTTGGCACAGCCCATCCTCCCGCTCTGTCTCTGCCACTGCATCAAGAGGTGGCACAGTCCCTCCATCCAGGAGGATGGGCTGGATGCTCTCTGTTGGTCACAGCACCCATAACCACCTTGTGGCAATGGCAAGGAACAAATGGAGATGTGACTAAGGGAACAGACAACAGCTGTTTCTCTCTGGGAGGATTCTCTGAAGCTCCTCATTTGAGCCCTTGGTGACTGGAAGGAGTTTGCTGGCGCAGCTCTCCAGCAGCGCCGCTCACTGGAATGGGATACCATACGGGGCGTCTAAGGAAGGTGTCGTTTTAGCCTGTTCTGCAAGAAACCCCATAGGTAAGCAGTCCCTGGGGCACAAACAAGTCTCACCACATTTCATGTCAGGCATTTTTTGGTCCTTCCACTCATTTACCTTTTGTAATTCATATCTTCCTCACTGCCAGGCAATGAGGCCATCCTGGGGGGGGCAGGGGAGGGGGGGCGTTATCTGTACTCCTGCAAAGCCACTGGGATAACTTCTGTTGACTAAATGGGACTGTGATTTCTCCCTTTCTCTCTTTGTTCACTGGTAGCCTTAGGAGAGATACTGTAACTGCCTCTACCACACGGCAGAACAATTGGCGGGGCCTTCTGCAGACAGTTAAAATATAGTAGGCAGTTAAAGCAAAGCTGAGCTCTTCCATAATTTGGGAAGCGACTTACTCAGGTAACTGGCCAGGACCATGGGGAACATGATCAACAGAAGAATCAATGTATCTGAGACACTTTATTGCTCTACCCCTAGTGCACATTGTTCGAATGTTAAAACCACAGGTACTTAAAGAGCTCCGGCACCCTCAGCTAAGGATCCCACAATTATTAAGAAAAATTGCATAACTTCAAGGGTTTCTTTTTTATGTTGGCCATTATTAAAAGCTGTGATGAACTTATGACTGCACTGTCCAGGCTGAAACAAACTACACTCTCCGTGAACTGGCCATAAAGTGAACAAGGATTAGCCTGAATTTTCTGCTGGATAGACGGTCAGAACCCTTGAAGTTAAAACCATTCCTGAAGTCAGATCTTTTTGCGACTCCCAAAGGGAATCTAAAAAGGATCAGTTTTAACCAAGGCTGATCTTGTACAATCAACTGCCTGAACACTAATATCTAAAACTAGGAAGTACCTGAACAGACTAACTGATGGACAGAGCTGGGGCCACTGTCTCAGAGCTCTGCACCTTGAACTCCATCTTGTAGACTTTGTATTCCAGCAGGCAGCTCCTGCTGTTACCTCAAATTTCATGCGCCAAGTAATTCTGGATATTATATTCTCTTTTATTTAGGTAATAAGATTTCTTAAGTCTCTTAGTTTCCTTGATTCCTTGTGGGTGACATATTCCACCTAACTTACAAAACACCTTGTCAGTGTATTCCTTCCTTCTGAATTCCTCATCTACATAGAAGAAATTAATTTAATTTAAGCCCAGGCATTTTTGTTTGCTGCAAACTCTGATATCCAAGAGATATCACACCTGTGATGACATTGCCAAGACATGTCCTTGTTCTCTTTGCTATGTAATAAACAAAACATGTCAGGGCTGGTATTTCTGAAGCCTAGCTTTCTTTACCTGATCTGATGCCTCCCTCCTTGGCATATATAAATACTGAATGAATCAGTGTCTATGTCATAAAGTTTTGGTTATAAATAACAGAAACTATAGTAATCAGATGAACAATACATACATATACATACAGGTCATATACGGAGGAAGCATGATTTTGAATGAGGTGCACTGCCCAGCAGGGGCAGAAGTAAATACAGCTTATTAACCTCATCAGATGGTACAGCTTGAATTCTCTACTCCTGTGTGGCTCTATATTAATTTCTGTGCTAACCACAGCAACAGAACCACTCAGCACAGTCATAAAATACCCCCAAAAGATGCAGTCCAGTAGGCTGTGGGGTTTTTTTTGGGGAGTGGTGGTGGGGTTTTTTTGGTAGTGTGCTTTTAGGCCAAAAATTCTACAGGAGATGATTTTTCAAAGTCTGGAAGCTGATCATGCAAATCTCTTTTTTTGTCCTGGATTTTTTAAAGACCTTGGTTAGACAGAAGTCTTTTACAGAGAACACAGCAGATAGTATGTGGTCTTTGTCTCAAAACCTGCTTTTCAGTGTTGCAGTGATAGGTAAACTGTTTGATCCACTGCCAGTTGATCATGTGAAACACAACTGTCTTTGGAAAACTAAAGAGGTAAAATGCAAAACGCCTCAGGCAGAGATAGAAACAAGGACTTCTACTTCTTGAGAAGCAAATTAACTGTTACAGTGCATAACTACCACCATATTTAACTCCAGGCCAGGAGGAGGAACGAAAAAATCAAGCAACAATTCTAAAATAACAAGGAGATTAAAGGAAGAACCTTTCCACCCCCTACCCCATCTTTTTATAGACAATCAGGCACAGAATCCATGTAATTAATCATTCTCTAATTAGTCTCTTTCTTTTTCTGTAATGGAAAAGCAGCACCACATTGTTTAAAATTCCTGCCATACTGTTGTGCTGATTCACTAACTCTACTGGTGGAAAATCTCTTTATTTCCAGACACAGAAAGCAATCAAAACCCTTACTGAAGAAAGACTGTCACAAGACCCTATGATACGACTGCTAGCATGTGGACTTCAAGAGAGTAAACGAGTTCTCACTTGGAGACGGACGCAGCTGCCATCAGAACATCAACGCTTTAGGTGCCACTTCTCTGAACTCTGTCCTGTCTATCTGGACAAGATCTCTGGGACAGGAATGACTATGTGCGTGTATGGCATTCAGCATGATGGGGACAGTGACCTCTACTTGCTGGGAATGCTCTAATGAGGAGAATCAGTAATGAAAGCAAGAGGCAAAGACTCTCATAATTTGCTAAAGTATCCAAAAGGATCATGCTTGAAGCTAGGTTATGCAACTCACAGCAGTTCTTGCAGAACAGACTTTTATCGTTTCGTATCTTATTATTGGTGTCTTTATTTTGCCTGGTGTTAATTCCGAGTACAAGCGATACCTTAGTGAAGCCTTGGGGAGAGGTGTAATATCACATAGATGATTTGGGAAAAGACTTGTGCCCAAAAATAGGCAGGAGGCTTCGAAGTATCTGTTGACCATCACTTCTGCTACGGTCAGTAGTGACAGTGTGATGTCTAACAAGGCCCATGGGAATTATACAGGCTGGAGTTAACCACAGGAGTGCAAAGCACAGGGGGCTGTGTAGGAGGTATCTCCCTTCCTGCTCCTGCAATCCATTACAGGTAAATTCATAATGGTGCTTTAACCAGTGCCAGGAAATATGTCCGGACACTGGAACATGAGAGTCTGTACTCTTGAAATGCTAGAAGAACCACTGGTACAGCTTCGGTCTAGGACAAATTAGCCCTCCTCCAAAAACTTCCAGGCGCAACTCGGAGCTGGCGCAGGACTGGGACCATTCCCAGGAAGCAGCTGCATGCAGTCACCTTGTTCTGGAGCTGGAGAGAGTCCAATGCTGTCTAGCCAAGGGCCAGAGAATAGACTCAAGGCAAGTCCTACATGCACATGCCCACAAGAAGCCCTCTGAGGAAAACAGCCTACGGGCTAGATCATTCACCCAGGAAATGAGACAATTCAATTTGTACAATCTGAACCAGAGAGCTGGTTCAATTTTTCCCCAGCCTGAAGAAGTCCAAACCTCTGTCTCCTGCTTCTCTAGAAAGCTCCCCTATCACCAGGCAAAGCCATAGTGGGAGCAGGGGAAAACAGGCAGCTTTTACCCCTCAGCTGAAGATGGCTGTCAAAAATGCAAGTAACCTGGGGCAAGACGGTTGAAATCTGGTGACTCTCAAGCCTAGCAAAAGCATCTCTTGCTACACTAGAAGAGACAAGGACTCTAGGTCACCCTTCCACGTTATTCTATACAACCCACACATGTTCCTAGGGGTGAAGGCAAGAATTAATGTTTCCTGTCTGGCAAAAGTCTTTCTACTCTGTTGGCCAAGTTTACTTTGTAGCTCTTCCAGTGTTTGTAAGTAGCATCCCTATACATCACAGGAAAAATGAAATGAACAAAATAAATGCTTGAAAACCATCACAGAAAGTGTTCTTGGACAGCAAAGAAACCCCACCAAAAACTGGTAGGAAAAGAAGAATTTATTTGTTTACTGAAAGCTGCTGCAGCCAAATCAAGGATCTTTCCCCACATTCGGGTCACAACAAACAAGGGAAACTGCCCCGGAGTGGTCAGGAAATTTCTAACTCAGTTATTGCAGCCTCCTCTACCACCTGCCCATCACCCAAACAACCCTCTGCCCAAAGGATCTAGATTTAAACCCTCTGGAGTTTCTTAAAGGTCTTCTCCCAGCTATGGTGCTGCTCTCATAGCCTCAGGACAGCAAGAAAGCATTTCTCATTATGTGGTGCTGGAGGTGGTGTCCCATATGACTCTGGGCTAGTCTGAAGATGTAAGTGTTGCTCTCTGAATTCAGCATCTGCTAATGGCCTGCTGAATGAAGAACACACAAACTTTTTCTGCGTCAAGGGTGGCAACAGTTCCTTGGCAAACCTGAAGCTAACAAACCTGCTCAAGAAGTTGTATGGGCTGAACTGTCTTTAGAAATGGCCATGGTTAGGATGCAGTTTCATAAAAAGCTTCAGCCTCTAACAATATAATGCTCCTGAAAGGGTATTCACTTGCATCACTGATGGAACAGCTCACAGCTGTAAATACGGATCAACCTGTAAATACAGGCAAAATCCATCTTTAAAGGGCATGGCCAGGATCACGTAGCTGTAGCACAAAGGTGCTGGACTGTCCCTTTCAACACCAGCAGTCTTAGATCAGCGTAACCCTAAGAAAGAAGACACCAGGTCTACCATCACAGGGCAGCAGAACTGGGATCCTGCTGCTGACGCTGTTCTCAGCGCTGGAAAAAGCCAAATCATACTGACATCTGCTTCCTTCCAGTTCAACTCCCTACTCATTATCAAAGGTGAAGTTAATTAAATCTCTCCTAAAAAGCTGCTCAGACAACTGTGATAATCATTTCAGGCTAGGATGTGTGATAATTTATGTAATTCTGAGGGCCCACAGAGCTGCTGCAACATTCACAGGATCAATTCTAACATTGGTTTTCCACAAAAACCCGATCCATCACACCAGGCAGGCACAATTTAGATTAATGAGGCAGAAGAGGTCGACTGCAGTCTTGCTGCATGAAAACTTAATTTGCACACCAGTGACCACTGGGTGTATGGAGATGAGAAAATGAGACTGCATGAGAATCCACGATGGGAGAGTTTGCAGGATACTAATTTCTGCAGAAATTGACTTCCATCTCTAGCTGAAATGGAAATCAGACCTGAAGAGAAGTTTTGAGAGTGGAGGTAAATGGCTGAATGCATCCAGAAGGAATTTTTATATGGTATGACGTGACCCAGGAAAATGACAGGGTAAAAGAGAAGCCTGGTCCTAAATCCAATCCCAAAGATAATTCTTTTAACGTCTGTGAAAGGGTTGATCAGCTACCCTTTCATCTCACTGCAGCTGGTCACACTGCACCCTGGAAGAGTCAAAAGCAATGCGACCCAGGACTTCTCAGAAGAGCCTGGGTTCCTCTGTAACCCTGTGGCGAAGAAATAAACCAAAAAGACTTGGCTACCCATACCTCCCTTTCTCAAAGCAGATCCCATGAAGGAAGAATATGATGTGCTCCTTTTTTCCTGAAGGCAACATGATGGTACTTGACCTTGCTGGTTCCTATCCCAGCAATTTATCTCTTTTCCACAAGTTCTGGAAGGACATGCAAGTACAGTGCTCTAGAAACATCTCACTGATGTATTAAGGCAGACCTAGTGGTAGGAAAGAGTGCCTGTATCTACAATGCCAGTGGTTAGTAAGGTGGCTCACCTAGTTTCTCCATCACCGTCACTTAATATTTGCTGGTAGGCCGAGAAATTAGTTACCAGTAAAAGGCTGGTCAATGCACAGGAAGAGGGAAGATACTTGTTTGAACGGAGATGGTATTTTGCCATAAAAAGAAACCTTTCATTACACTTATAAAGCAGTTGGTTCTTCTCAAAGCTCAACACTTCTTAATGTAAAGTAGGTGATTATATTTAAAATAGCAATTCTCATTTCATTTGAGCAGGTATTCACAGAGAGCATAGTCTTCAGCTTGCAATGAGAACATTTATCATATTCTCTTCTCCCTCATGTTGTGACAAGCACAGCCCACGCACATTTTGCAGACTCATTTGTCTCCATAACAGTCTCTTCCTCAGGAGTTACAAGTCACTGCTGGGGATTCACTGCTGTGCTGACAGTGCTGTGGTGCTACTGCTACTACAACCACTCAGGTACCATAAAGATCACAAAGGACTTGGTTGCTCCTGTGTTCTGCTCTGAATATCATCTTTTTCCCAGCTCCCCTTTGGAAGAAGAAGGTTCTGCCTTCCTCTGCCTTAGGCAGTGCTCTCCCATCTCTGCCCATGATTCACTGGAAAGCACATTTTCCAGTAAGTCAGACACTTGTCGTATCTACCACATGCATGTGAGCAGACCATGTGGTACACACAAATGTACACTACCTAAATCAAGAGCTACTCCATCTGCATTATTCAGCTAATCCATCCGTGTACAGTGAACATGTCTAGGTTTCTGGACCTTCCACAGACCTGCTCATCATAGCTCTGGGCAGTCTTAGGTCTTGACAAAATGCGTCCAGGCAAATTTTCTGTATGGTATAACAGACTAAGACGTCTGCCAGTTTTCCTCTAGTAGCTTACACAGCTGTATCCCACTAAAGGAATGGGTTGTCACAGCTCACACTTTAATCTGAGGGCTGGGGAGAGATTTCTTCAGTCCCCATTGGGAGGGGAGAGGGATTGTTGACATCTTCAGGGCAAAGGCAAGATTTATTCTTGGGCCTCAAAATATGCTCAAGCCCCTGTGCTAGAGAGATTGCAAGGTTCAAGTCACGTTGAACACTTCCTCTCACTACAAACGGTCACTGCATGGAAAAGAGACTGTGGCACTGCCCTGCAAGAACATGTAACACCCGTCAGGTGGGAAGGGAAGGTGGGAGATGATTCAAACGTTGCCCCTACATTAAACCTGACAGCTCTGCTAAGGCTTCCAGCTAAACGGAAAACTAAGTGCACCATCCATTACCACTTTAGAAAGCTCAGCTACAGGATTTCAGGTGACTGCAAGGAATTTACATACAGGAGAGCTGAAACATTCTACTAGGTTAAAACAACACTGCTTCTACTCTTCCCCCCTTCAACAGCTTCTCCTTTACCCCCAGTTACCTTGCAATTCAGTCCACCAGCTCTGTATGATGTGCCAATAACACTGTGAACTAGGTTTATCAGGGGGATTTCAGAGGGTGTTAGGCACCTGAACAGGTCAACAGATCCTGACCTATTTGCCTATACCTCTTGTACAGCCAGGAGTTGCCTCTGGATTCCTGTAGCAACTTTCCCATTGGACTGCTGGCATGATTTTCTGCTTCGTTACATGTATTCATTTCCAATGGGATCTTGATGACTTGTCAACTACTGAAAGCACTGGGACAATTCAAGAATAAATGAAAAGTAGTGGAATTTAAAAGAAGTGGAATCTTTTCCCATGGGTTTACATTACCATCTGCATATGCTGCTAACACTGATGACCCCAAACTGATCTAAAAGCATAGTCTTTCGGTCTCGGAGCAGACTTCAGAGACATTTCTTTGCCACAGAGGAAAGTAAAACATATAATCCAAAGGATATTAACATGACAGATGGAGAAGCTCTCTCCACTTGTGGATAATAATGCAAGGACTGCATTGAAACAGGCGCTTCTAGCCATATGAACAATCTGGATCAAGGACTATATGCTGAGATTGCTAGCAGAGGAAAAAGCAAACACAAAAATATTGCAAGCACATACGTGTTTGCTCCCAATATACCACAGCACTAAATCAGGTCATGTCCTGCCTCATCAGCTTCTATAAACATCAGGTGGGCTGTCAGGATGTAATGTGAGATGGCACCCAACCCAGTTTAACCTCTGTTTAAATTAAGTTAGGTATTACTGCTGACATAGCTAGCACTTTTGCATGTGTAGAAAGCAATAGCTGCAAAACTACCTGCTTCAGGAGAGGTTTGAAACCACACACAGATTCTCTCTCCTGGGTCTAGTACCTGCTGCGGAAATCATACATCCTAACAGGAGCTGGCTGGCAAGAACTAACACTGGAAGCAGGCTGGCCTCATCATTCAGATGCCAGCCTGAGATCCAGAAGGCATGGATTTGACTTTTTACTGCAACGCAGATTCCCTGGTGATGCTGGTCTCTCTGGGCATTGGCTCCCTGCTTGATCTCTTGAGCATTATTAGTGTAGGGAAAATAGCCTTCTGGGAGAGATGTCATGAATAAAACACATTAAGTGATGACATGTTCCAGTGCTACACTAATAAGGGGGCAGGTAAGTGTAAGAGCAAGTACATTATTCCTTCCTGTAACTCTGAGCTCCAGCCCTCCTTTCCATTAGATTAAAAATTAAATGCAGGGTGATTAATGAGAGTCCTTTACAACTATGCACAGGATTACTCCTGAACATGGGCACGGAGGCCTGCGAGCCACCAGCAGAAAATCATTCTTCTTGTGGCAACTGATTTCAGCTCACTGAAGATTAATTCCTCTTTGTTTCTGGTCTTTGTTTCTCACTTTTCATAATGGAGGTCAGTTTTCACCCTCCGTGGATCGCTTGCAGAAAGGGGAAGTGCCATGTTAGAAAACAGGGACTAGATAGCATGCCTTGGGCCTTCAAGACCCTTCCTTTGGAGTCACGGTATAACACCTTGCACCCTACCTTTCTCAAAGGGTCTTCCTAATTTCCTTTTTAATTTGTTTGATTTCCAAGCTCCACGACACATATCTTACCGTTTACTTGTAAGTACAAGTATTGATTCAGAGTAAGCATTCAAAGCATTTAAGCTTTGCTCTCAAATTAATCTTTTTTGAGGTCCAAATAACTCCTCAGATCACCTTCATTCTACATGACAGATTTGAGATGTGTACCTGAGCAGTTCCTCAGTGTCCTCCTCAGGACCCGTGTTCAGCACAGACTCCTTGTTCTTACAGGCAGCTGGCAGCAGTAGTGAGTCACCCAGTCTTACCACCCCACCAAGGTCTGGATCTTCAAATAATTTCAGATCTAGAAAGGGGAACCAGAAAATGCTGTAGTCACATCATGCTACATAACACAATACCTGCATTAACACTAGCTAGTAAATCTGGCTACTGGGCTGAAAAAAAAAAAAAAGATCATGTAGAGAATTCTTTTTTTTTAGAAGGACTTACAATCCACAAAGTCTGATACTCTGCACTCTCAGGACTTGGTAAATCTGCTTGCTTCTTGCACTCAAAAGTAGGTTCACATTACTCTTGTTAGCGTGGCATGAGTGACTGCGGGACAGCCAGCTCCTGCAGACCTATAATATCCAAGCCCAAAATGTCAACAGTAAACAGCTATGGGAACGTATTTATTCTTTCTGAATGATTCTAGAGGATTCTGCCTCCACTAAAGATATGCCTTAACGTTCCCAAGTCATTATTTATCCTGTACACTCTGTATCACTACATTTTAAAAGCTCAGTTATATGCATGCTTTAGATAAAACAATCTGTGTATATACAAATATAGAGCAGATTTACTCTCTTTCATCTTCTTCCTGGGACCAATTGATAAGAAATCTTTTTCTGGGCCAAAGAGTCCTTCATCTGGATCTACTTCCTCTTCAAAAATCGTTAATTTGGGCTTCTCTTCCTTGGTTGGAGGAGCAGATGCCTTCTTTGGTTTTTTAGTTCTAAAAACACAAGAGACAGGAAAGTCAGCTGCAATTCTTCATTAAATACGAAAGATTTATGGCTCAGAAGTCTCGTAAGCTGAAAACAGACAGAGGCTGGGAAAGGATTAGAGAAAGGTACATTGGCATCTTTTAGTCACTGGCAGGAACAGGATATTGAGGAGGGACTGTTGGTCTGACCTACTCTACCTGTACTCATGTTTTGTATCCTTAAGAACGATCAAGGAACCCAATGGGAACTGGAAGAGCAGGGCTAACAATGCTGTACTGTGCAAACTAACACCTGATCCCATTTGTTTTAAGCAGTTTTACTCCTCCCACACAGAAAGCTTAAAATAAGAAGAGCAGTTCCAGCAGCACTGTCATAGACAGAAAAGGGATGGCTTGAAAAACAAAGTGCAGGTTGGACCATCACACTGATCCCTTTGGACGGGTTTTTAAAAATCTCTTTGGCTCCATTTTCATGCCAGTGCCTGCTACTGTTTTTGACTGCTGCACACTCCTTTCATAAAGGTGTTAGACACTCCCCTCATCCTCCTCAGAGGAGACATGATATGAAGACTACATCACCTTTAAGTTGCAGCAAGCAGGGACTGGAATATACTTGGTTGGACAGACTGCTATTTGCAGAATTTACAAATGTCACTCAGTACTTTCTAGAACCAAGGACGGGATTAACTTCCTCTAAATTTAGTCTTCTAAAAATTTGACAGTGAGACAAAGTTAATTTTTAGGCTTCTTCTCAACTCAGTGGAAAGAGACAGACATCTCCATAGGACAATTAATCCTATCTATTTTGAACACTGATATTTGAATGCAATAAATCTCTGACGATGTCCTCCTCTCCCTCTGGCTGGAGAAGGAAGTTAAAATCTAGTTTGGATTAGAGGCCTCATTTGCACATTGCTTAAACAAGGAGAGCTGAATCTCCTTCCAAGAATAAAGTGAAAAGCGTGTGCCTCATGCTCTCATACCTAGGAGTCACGTTCCACTAGCTGAAGCTACAAGGCAGCTTCACAGCAGGGCAGCTTGAGTTATGAGGCAAACCAGATGGCATAAAAAAGAAAATCTAGAGAACAGGACAAAAATCTTTGGATGAAAAGTCCAATTCAAACTAAGCTGAAAGAGAAGTATTCCTTAGGACAGCATGTCCTTCCTAAGAAATTGCCATATTTCAGAGATCTTTACTCTTAGCAGTCACGGTCTTGCAATTTCTAAGGAAGCCCCTTTGAGTGCCTCTTACAAAGAAGATCGGATCTTCTCCTTTGCAGAGAGCAGGTCAGGTTTCAGCCTAGAGCAAATCCAATTATCAGCACTTAACATGCCATAGTCATCAAAAACTAAGAACAAGGTCAAAAGACTACACGTACATTCCAACTACATTAAAGAATCTTGTAAAACCCTCTTCCGATTACAGCTGCACACAAAAGAGTGGAGTCCAGTTACTTCCAGTTATTTTCACAAGTTTATTATCACCAAAATAGAACTCATGGATGATATTACCTTGCTACCACCACTTTATCTCTTAGCAATGGGAAACACTGCACTTCAGAGGCCTGAGAGCAAGTCCCATGCAGAACTTAAACACAGCCTTATTTGGAAATACACCCTATTCAAATATACTAAAGGTATCTGCAGTTGCCAGCGACTAATTTGCTGAATTATTTATGATAAAAGCCTTCTTTTTAAAACAGGAGAAACTTCCCATGGCTTTCTTTTTTTCACATTTATATTCCTTACGGATATGCCTCGAGTGACTTCTGAATTTGAGTTACTTTTGAAAGGTCAGATCCACAGAACTGCCTCGAACTGAACCATTTGTAAAAGAGCCTTCTTCCAAAGCCTGACAAAATCCAAAGTTATAGTATGTATAAGCCAGACAGCTCTCACAAAGGATTTCTACACAAACTCAAATTTGTTGCTTTATTAACTGTCATAAGAAATCTATCACATAAATGAACCTAAGTATCAAAGGAAAAGGTAAAAAATGAGAGTCATTACATTTAACAACAGAAACAGAAGAACAGTAAGACTGAGTCTTTCAGAGATGAAAAATTGATTAAAAACAGAGTTAGTAGGCACAAATAAATCCATTCTACTGGGGAAGAAGCAACCTTTATCTGCATAATTCATGCCTTGCAAAGTATTCTTTGAGAAGTGAATGACAACATAGATGAGGATTTGCCAACCTACAGAGTGCCAAAAAGTCTTTGACAAGATCCCTTGACCATCCAGAGAGTTACAACATCTCTCCTGATGCATAAGAGCCTGTTTTGCCACAGGTACTTATATACGTGAGCCAATACATTTCTAAACAACAGCTCTCCACCCCAGTGAAGTTAACAAGGAGTTTACTAATAGTTAGTTAAAGTATTTGCAGCAAAGAGTATCAGAATGGTGGGAAATACTGAGGAAAGGGAAGAGAATCATAGAGTGTCATAAAGGACAACCACGTAAAAGAAAATTAATGGAACTGAAAGGTCCTGGTAATAACTCTCTGTTTAGTCTAGCCATCAAACCATCTAGCCATTTACACTGGCTCACCTTCTGTTTTGCCAGGGGACTCCATTGGCAGCTACAGGGCACGGGGCCAAACCCGCAGGGCTTGACTGCTACCAGTAGGAACATGAAGAAGTTGTTTTTCTGCCTTCAAGTTGTTTCCCCTCACTGCCCTTCTAAGGAAGCCACAGTTGGACTGCCAAGTAATTCCAGCATATCCATACAGGGACTCTGTTGAGGTCAGTCTCCAACTGGGAAACAGGATTCCCACGGTTCTGTATTTAGCTGTGCCAGTCCAGGCTGTGCGCTGCTAGGCAGAGGTTAATGGATGAGAAAGGGAGTGTAAGAAGTTTCAGAGACTGTCTGAGGTTCTAGTTTCTCAGACAGCTTCAGCTGGCCTGAATGTGTGGATCCCTGCTCTCTCATCGCCTCTCTCTATATCCCCGCCACGTCCCCATAAGCAGGGGACCAGCGACTTAGCTGGAACCGAGCTGACTGTGAAGCCACATGCTGGTAGGCACGCAGAGGAGAAGCTGCAAGGATAGTTAATTCAGTGATCACGATGTGCTGAGGTGCAGTAAGCTGGTGCAGGGATGCAGAGGCTTTTGGGAAGACAGAAGGAACGTTTTATTGTGGCCTACCAGTATCTTAAGGGGGCCTACAAGAAAGCTGGTGAGGGACTTTTTAGGATGTCAGGTAATGGTAGGACTCGGGGGAATGGATTAAAACTAGAGACGGGTCGATTCAGAATGGACGTTAGGAAGAAGTTCTTCACCATGAGCGTGGTGAGACACTGGAGCAGGTTGCCCAGGATGCCCAGAGAGGTGGTGGAAGCCCCATCCCTGGAAGTTTTTAAGGCCAGGCTGGATGGGGCTCTGACCAACCTGATCTAGTGGAAGATGTCCCTGCCCATGGCAGGGGGGTTGGAACTAGATGATCTTTAAGGTCCCTTCCAACCCTGACAATTCTATGATTCTATGATTTAGTGTCCCAAAGTATTATTGTACTCAAGCCCTGCACGTCATTAGCACCTTCTTCATACATCACACTCACAACCTTGGCACCTGACATTTTGAAACTACCTGCATCCAGCTGACAGAAGATGACCCGTGTCATTGCTATTTCTTCGTTGCTGAAACAAGTGAACCTTGGAACATCACTCCAGTGAATTTTAAAAATCTTAACACAAAACAAACCAGCCCAAAAGATGATGTAACCTTTCTTCAGCTGAAGAAATTTCTGGAACCGTACCTCTTTTACCCAGTTGAGCTCACTGACTTCTGCACACAAAGCACTGTGAGAATGACTCAAATAACACTACTGTCTTCTGCTCTGAGTCCAAAAGGAGCCAAACTGCCTTATAAGGGACTTTAGATAAAGACTAGCCTCCTAACTGACATGGACCAAAACTGGACGATCAAAACTTAGGGAATATGAATCCACCTAGTCAGGCTGCTGGCAAACTTGAAAATCCATCTGGGACTCCTGGCTCCCAAATGATTCCCAAATCACCCATGAAATTGTCAACAAAACCCTGTATGCAGATGACATACTTTCAAACCTAACCCATTTTGTGAGAGCAATTCTCATGTTATTGTTTACCAACACAATGTAGGTCACTTGGTTGGCAGCCTCCATGTCTCACTGGCACATCAATAATGCAGAAAAGTTTTATGGTCAGCTGTAGAAAAAAGCGATGAGGATGACTAAGACACTTCAAAGTCAGAAGATTTCCGGAACTGTATGTGTGGTAGCTATATTTTGAAATACTGGATCTCTAGACCTACCGCTTGGTGACACACAGCTTAAATCCAAGTGCTTGTCTATTGTGCTCAATACAGTCAGGAGTCCCTAACCCATGCCTGCTACTGGGTTAAAATAATGAGTGTAATTATTCAGAGCAAGTGTGTGTCATTATTCAGAGTAAGCGTAATCTCAGCGCACAAACAAAAATGTTGAGAACTTCTGAAAATATGACCATCTCTTTTTTATACAAATTAGATTATGCTCCAGTAAAGGAACATTAGTCATATAAAAAAAGACTTATTCAGAATATACATATTCATATTTTACATATCCATAGGATTTTACAAGGAAAGAGCTCACTAATATAAATGGACACCCCAACTCCCACAGATCTACATTTGGGCTTGAACAAAAGAACTACTGCTAAAACAGCAGCAATATTAGCACATCTTCTTGAAAACCATTTCTGAAAAACAAAGAACCTATACACTAGTTCATGCAGAAAACAAAATGTCATCTGCCGCTTTCTTTTCATTCAACAGTGCTCATTTTCCAAAGCCGCCTGATAATAACAGACAGAACAAAAGGGGTCATTCTCATCCGCTTTGGGCAAGGGATGCCCAATAGAAATTCTAAGCCCGTCAGCTCAACACAGCCTGACTGCTAAGCATTAAGCAACCGTGACAAGTGCTGGCCACAGGGATATTTTACCTCACACAGTAATCTTTTTCTCGTGGACAACACAGTAACTTACAGTGTTTTAAATGGCCCTGGCATGTCCCAAAATAAGATAATGCATAATAGATGGAATAAATCTCCTATTAGAAATCATTTGGAAGAAGAGCATTCAACGGCAGGCAAAGTTTCTCCTGCTGCAGCCCCCAGATTAGGCCAGCCTTGTACTATTGTTCCAGCAGAGCAACAGATGGAAAGAAAGCCTGAAGGAATACATTTTCAAGAGTTCAGCTTCCATCTAGGGACCTGCTTTTGTGGAGGGATTTTTCTGAAGGGCTCAGCACTTAGAAGTACCTGTTCTTCCTAAAAGAAGCCAAGCTGTTTTTGTAACCTGTCCTTAAGCTTTCTGATTGTATCCTTTTTCAATACAATTTGAAAACAGACGATGAGACCACAGATGGACAACTTTTGTTTAGTATACAGCTCATTAGCAATAATCATAATACAGAAACATTTCCTAAAAAGTTTTCAACTGAATAACTAGCAAAGCACACAGGCACTCATATGCTTGGCAAGGGAACAAGGGTTACAGAGTAGATTGCAAAGAAAGAAAATTAACATAAAGGAATTTTCTTTATCGTTTTCCTTTGATTTTCCAGACCAAACCAGAATGTGAGACTTGCTGAAACAAGTTAAGGACAACAAAACACAAGTTTCAAAATATCATCATGACTAAATTAAAGCACAGCAAGGGCACTGGTCCAGAACAAGACAGGCATAATAAAGTTGCCAATAAAAATGTGAAAAAGCCAAAAATGCTCACTAGTATTTTGGGTTTCATCTGCAAAGCAGCAGAATGGTACTTTCAGGGTTTCTGACAACAGTGAAATAGTTCTTATCCTAATACTCATGTTAATGATGCACATTTTCAAATATGCAATACCAGATAACACGCGCTAACAAATTTTGGAAAAAATTGGCCAGGCATCTTTCTGCACCCGGGATGTAGCAGCTCAACGCATTTTGGAACTTTAAGGAGGTTACAGAGGGCTAAAAATAAAGCTATTTTAGAAATTATAAAAGTTAGAAAAGCACAACACAAAGAAGCATGGGCTGGGGAGCACTGCCTTGATGCTTGGTAAAGTTAAAGAAAGGCAGATAATCAGATATAATCAGTAAATAATTAAAAGAGCATTCATTACTGAAGTCTTGCCTGAATCACGCTGCTGTTTTCTTTCTATGAGCCTACAGGCTTGGTTAATAATAGTATCTTATCCAAGGATTGACATAGCAGTCCTGAGATTTCCTACCATTTTCTTCCAAAGCAGGACCAGAACTATGGAAGCTCCAGCTCCTGCGGACAGGAACCTCACTGCAGCATCGCAGGTACCTGCTTCTCCATAAAGAGCTGGAGCTATCTCTGCATTAATTTAGGCACTTAGACGCCTCAAGCAAGAAGGGACGAAACCAGAATGCTCTCTGTTTTGGTTCTTCTCCATGGCTTTGGTGGGATGAGGAGGAGAGAATATAATGTCTTGCTGTTCAGTCTATGAATTAGTAAAAGAGCGACAAGGCAAGCATGATGATGGCAGCATCAGGGTTTTGTGTATACCAGCTTTTGTTACGGCCCTAATTCTCTTTCTCTGTTTGTATATTTGGTAGAACTTGATGTCAAATGGATAAAAGGAGAGAAACATCGATTTTTGCTCTGCTTCACTCTTCTGGAGCACCTTCTATTTTCTCTGCGCCCAGTCCTTGCAATGTCTGACCAATATCATCCTACTTCCCCTTTTCATCCCTCCTCAATCCATTTCCCCAAATTTCTGGCCAGTATCACACATTTTCTTGCTCCACCTCCAGAATCTGCAGTATTGCCTTATCCTCTAGACTGACAATTAGGCCTCCTTGTCATCTTCAGCCCTCTTCTGCCCCCATCCTCATCACGTACCTCTTACCCTCCAGACCTCTATTCTAGACATTTCTTTTTCTGCTTTAACTCTAAAGATTACTATTGTTGATCAAATTATGTTTTTGAAAAAGACCACAGGCTATAACTGAAGGAGAAACAGGAAGCTGCAATGGTAAAGTGGGAAAATGCAGAAGAGAGGGTAAGGAAAAAAAAAGGATGAAATTAAACAGAGGCAACAGTCAGCAAGTTAGCAAAGCAAGAGAAAGGGAAGAGGTCAAAGCTGATCACAAAATGATAACGAGCTGTAATTGCTGACCACCAAAAATAAACAAGGATGTTTACCAGTCAATTTTCAACAAAAGATAAAATTCATATTAAATCTTAAATAAACATAAAAACTTCCTGGAGAAAGGAAGCTTTACCAGGAAAAAATTAGGACAAAGAGTTTGGACTTAACAAATTCTGCTGGACATTATTCCTTGATCTATTTCCTTTAAGATGGCTATTCAAACTAATGGAATTACTTTCAGGAATAGGTCCTAGCTTTATGTTTTGACCCTACAAAAATTACACTCTAAGAAAAAAAAAAACATTCTCTTACACTAATTAATAATTGTTACAGATCTGTAGCTCCAAATACAACAAATTCTTGGGCAAGTGCTGTGTTGCATGCCTGTAAAGTGATGTCTACATGCAGTGTAAATCAGCAATAAAATGTGCGACATGACAAGAATATAAATATGACAACTGTAATGAAATCAACCTGCCAACAATGTCCCTTTATGAGACATTCTTCACAAAATGTCCTGAGCAGCTTCACAATCAAAGTCAACCACATTGAAGCAAACGGGGTGTGAAAAGAACTAGCTAGTGAGCATGTTATCTGCCACATGCTCAACAGATTTGGGAGCAAACACGCAAAAAAAAGAAGGCATCACAGACAGGGAATTGTTGGTACTGGAAGCATCCAATATTGTGGTAAGAATTCTTACAACTAATGAGTAAAAGTGACAAATGCAAGTAGCAACCATTTTGGAGAGGCAATTGGTTTCCTCAACATTGAGATGGTGAAAAAAGCCAAACACACACAAGAACATACCACGGTAGCTTCTTGTTAGATGCATTTAAGTAATGTCTGAAAAAGCACTGAATGTGTGAGTAGTCGATGCCTCATTTCCAGAAGTTTTGGGCATTCACACCTCTAAATCATAGAACCACGGAGCCACAGAATAGCCTGACTATTCCACATCTACTTCATAAAGGTTTGTGTTACCTCATCTTTACCTCCTCGCAAACAGAACGCCATCATACCCAGCAGCGTCTCCTGCCACCTATGTTTGACAACCTCCCGGCCCCACATTGTGCTCCTTGGGAGAAGACTATTTCCCCTGTGCTGCTGCCTCACCAGAATTCCCTCCTGACCACATCCAAAAACAGAACAGGTACAAGAACCCAGACTGCGGGAACAACTCTAGTTTTTATCTGCCTGTGAACAGAAAAGCCTCAAATAGATAACGTAACAAGAGAGATGTTCACATCAAAAAACCTCTGGCCTCTCTAATCCCAGAGGCTCTGTGTAAAACTCCGTATGAAGGGCGCCCTTCTTTCTTGCCTGGTACCTGCCCAGACCCACTCCCAACCTACAGAAAACCTCTAGCAAACTGCAAATGATGCTTCAGTCTAAAATTTTGCCTGAGGTACCTGTCACACCACATCTAGAGAGCTTATGAAAAGCCAGAGGAGAGCCGGTTACCAAGGCAGTGAGCAGATTCCAGCAGTAGCCGAACAGGATCTGCACTCAGAGGCAGACCCTTCAAAAGCGCAGGGTCTCCACTGCTCCATGATACAGCCTGAGGAGGGAAGATGGGGCTGAGCCTGGTTCCCCACCGCCTTCCCTCCCCCACATCTTGCTGTTCACAGAGATCACTTTTTCCTCTTGGCTGTGCCGTGGGTAAAACAAACCTCTCACCGCAACACAGAGATGGCTCTACAGGAAATAAAATAGAGAAGGACACAGTGAGACATTGTCAGAACTAAATGATACCGCTGTTGCATTCACAGCCCCGTGCTCCGGCTGCTGCCTCTCCTGCCGATCACGAGATCAAAACCTCTTCCATAAAAAGAAAATGCAGCTTTCCTGCCTAGAGGTTTCTTGCGTTGTTTCGTTTTTTTTTTTT
>VYZM01007092.1:333825-379336 GCA_013398915.1 Dromas ardeola | reverse complement strand
TTTTTTTGTAACAGAGGTAAGGTAAAATTGCTCTGGGTGAAATATTCCCCAGGCCATGGATATGCCTATAGCACGAAGCAGCTCCACTTCTGATGTTGCTGACGTTGCTGGAGGTCAGACTGTAGGAACAGTCACACCAGGGAGCCCCGGAGACACAAAACTCTCCCTCCTAGGCAAGGCTCCGAGGCTCGGCAGTGGCAGCCGCCAAGGGGCTTCCTTCTGCTGCAAGCAGAAAAAGAGATAACATAGTTCTGCATTTTTTAAATTGGATTCCTATTTATGTTTTTATCGCTAACTGGCCTGACTTCTCAGCACACAAGCTTTTGCAAACCTAAGTAATTTCAGGGGCTGGGCACTGAGCTCGGTGCACACAACAGCTGGCTGTCAGGCTGAACGGACGGGCTCAGCCGGGGAAGCACTGCGAGTCCTCTGCGGAGCACAGTGAGGCCGGGCGCTGAACCATGGAAACCTGGTAAATGCAAGCAATCCACGAACACCTGACTAAAAGGAGAAGAACTAAGTAGTCTTTACAAGTGTTCTGGCTCATGCATGAGATCCACCTCAACGTTGGTGTTATTTAACAGCCATGATAACATTCTAAAATCATAACCAAAATCATTCCCCTCCTATCAGCAAAAAACCTCTCAGAGCTCATCTCACCCAGAGCGACACTTGCTATTCCCACAGCACTCTTCAGAGACAGCAGATGGATGATCTCAGCGAGACCTCCAACTATCATCTCGTATCCACAGAGAATTATGACCAGCAGCAGCAAGAGGCTGCAGATCCACCCAACTGACTCATTGCAGACCCTGCTCCTCGCTCCTGCTTAGCTACCGGATGATCTGCGACTGCCAGCCATCCCCCCTTGGGGCTGGCTGGATTAGAAACGCTGAAGATCCATGTGCTGCAAGGGATGCAGCAGGGAAAATGGATCAGAGAACACAGACTGTGAGTAGAAACGCTGGTAAACATCTCAGCCTCTCAAATCCCAGACAATGTGAGACCTCAGGCCTCTGTAGGGACAAAAAGTGGCAAGCAGATTGTGCTTGATTAGCCCAAGGAGAGCCCTTTTCAGCATTAGCTGCTGTTGACTCACGGCGTGAGCTTGGGCAAGTAACCTTTGGGCCAGTCTGCTGACTCACAAACCCTACATCAGTGGACAATCTGGTGAAATTAAGCCATCTAGTAAATTGGAAAGATGTGAGAAATTAACTGAGGTTTGGTAAGGGCGATCTTTTGTTGAATACACAGGGGGAGCAGAAATTAGACCACTAATCTGTGTCAGTGGGAGGGACTAGTGGAAAAGTGACGAAATGATGCTGATGACAGCAGAGGAGTAGCAATTACAAATAACTGCAGAATGTTTTAAGCTTCTGCTCCCTCGTGTTACAGTGTCTGTGACAACGTTGGAGGAAAGAATGATGATTTTGGACAGAAAACACAGACCCAGGACATTTCAGGATCTACAGACCTTTCGCATGCCACGTGGCTAGGACAGAGAACTGACACCACAGGATCAGTGTGGTTGTAATCATATAATACATCAAACACCGCCCAAATGCCAGGTGCTGATTCATGGGGTTGCCCTGTGCCCCCACCAAGCCCCCCTGTGCTGCCCACCCAGCATGTATCTGCAGCTCCTGGCCTTGCTCCTGCCTCTGTTCATCTTCCTTTGCAACTCCAAGGGAGGACACCGGTACCTGCCTGTGGTCTCTCCAGGGAAGGGAAGGGGTTGGAGGCTGCCCACCTTCCCATGGCTGGCAGAATTTCACAGCAGAGGTGCCATGAGCTCAGGAGGCAGCACACACCCCCCTACCCTGCTGAACAAGAGGACTGGGGCAGGACGGCATCCATACTATACAACGCTTGGCCTTGGTGTTTCCTTGCTCTGTGTAGTGTCCTGGAATCATTATTTGTTCTGCATCTGATTTTCAGTTCCAAGTGCTTGAAATAATGCGAGGGTTGTGCTAGAGCTCTGCAAAGTCATAGCCTGAAACAGAGGATGCTTATGACAAACTTTAGGCACAGAACAAAGGCGTGTGGTGCTGTCTGAACAAGGGAAGTTTGATGAGATACTGCCAGAGTACTGTGTACAGAGACAAACTTGATGCAGTCTTCTCCATGTCCCTTCTTGAAACGGTCATTGCAAGAGGTCCTGGGTGCCAACCCCTCCCAGGAAGAACAGATAAGCAGAGAGCAGAAAGGTGACCGTCCTTTGCCATGTTGTCCTTTTGTCTGTAGGGTTTAAGGATACCTTGGTATCTTTCATAATACACATCAGCAGCATCCGTCTTGTAGCGCACAACAGCACCACGATGTCTCCCCTCGGTGAGCAATGGTGCTGTGTTGCCAAAGCTGGCAAACGACTGTCAGACCAAGCAAGTTCCTCCATGAGAGTAAGGGTTACAGGCTGGGTTATATCTCCCACCACCTCCCAAGGGCAACTAAAACAATGCTTATTGCCAACAGATTGCAATGTTTGGATAGCCCCCAAACACCTCACAACCTTCACATTTCACTCTCTTCACCTCTACATGGCAGGGCATGCCAGCACTCTTCTTTTACAGATTACGAATGAAACATGGTCCTGAAAACCAGAAGTGAGCTGTCTGCAGCCTAAACAGGATGTCTTTGAAATGAAGAATTGAAACTAATTCCCCTGAGACCTTGGCCAGCAGCTATGGACCACACGCTTCTCCTTCCCGTTTGAGCATCCTGCATTGTGTGGCACTGCCCTTGTCTCTTGGCAGCACCACTGAACACATAAAAACAACTCCAGTGAGGTCAGGGTTTGCTGTAACAGCCCCTGAGGGAGGAAGTGAGGGTTAGCCCTAAGGAGCCTCTTAAGAACGCATTGGGTTTTTTTCATATTACAGGAACAGTTGGGGCCGTGGCTCTGTCACTCATAGCCAAGATGAGAAAGATGGATGACTTGGGAACAAGTTTCCAGGACAAGACTGTCATACACAGCGACAGCCTATGCTGGCAGATAACCCATCACACAGATGAAAAATGAGATGTCTTCAGCAAATGGGTCTAGATAATGTTGTAAGGGGGTTTTGAGGGCATGACACCGTGTTTGCTGTTTAATGATGCCTTCAAGAACCCCTTCGATGCTATTACAGGCAAAAAGCAATAAAGCAAGGCAGAGAGAAGCTTGGAAATCTTCCATCCAAGCCACTCTGACCAGTTTGTGTATCGTGCCAAATAAGTAGCAGCTATTATAGAAAATCATGGTTCAGAGACCAGACCTCAGAGAATAGCCTACACTAGCAAAAACCCAAGTCAAGACCTTTTCCTAGCCAAGTGACACACCATGGCTCACACATCACACATCTGAACTCTGTCATACTCCAAAACAGGCTGGCTGCACCCATCCAGTCCTGGGCCAGGTCCTGAGCTGTACCCACCATCACGCAAAGGAGTGCCAGCTGGCAGCAGCCACCGCAGCCAGCTACATACTTGCTGCAAAATGTCCTTGGTGTTTTATGCTCACAGAGCATCCTTAAGTGCCAGACATACACTCAGCACCGCCTGCACCAAGAAAACCTTTGTTACAGGACCCCATCGGCTCCAATTCTGACTCCTAAATGTGCACCTTCTTCAGGCTGTCCTGTTGACAACAAAGAGCCAACACCTATACTAGCAAATAAACGTGGTCAGGGCGTGGGCTGAGATAACGGCACACAATGTCTGTCTTGAGAGTTCTTAGCATGCTTCCTGACATGAATTTGTCCCAGGCTAATTATTGCTTTCCCAAATGATGCCTGGACATAGTTAAGGGATCAGTACAAGCTCAGGGCCCTTCCTGTTTTGGACGTGGCCAGTTTGCTCTGGGGAGCGGAAGAATTTAGCTGTTGGACAGGAGCTACTTCATCCTAGTTGGCACAGAGCAAGGCTACAGTTCCTGTCTGCTTTTATTTACTAGTTCAGCCACAGTCAAATCACCCTACCACAGCTGCGTATTTCACTGTGATGATAAATCTTTACCACCCCTTATGATCTGGACATGACTGGGCATCTCAAGAAATATGGAAAGAACGGTTTTGAGTCTTATCCAAAATTTATGGAGGGTAATAAAAAGCATTTGTTTCACTTTAAGGACAATTGCCATTAACAACAATCTGAATGGCACATTTCTGTGCAAAGGGAAACTTTTCCCCAGGCAGACCTATGAAATCAGTTTTATTCCTTTTACCAAAGGAATAATGGCAAGATATAACTTTTCAGTACTGTACACAAGATGGGACCTGAGAAATTCAAGCACAGAATAAAGAGCTGCTGAGTCCCAGATGTGTGTCGGTCTTAAGGACACTCTCCTTTCGCTGGCACTTCAGATGATTCCAGCTCTCACCAACTGCTGCAAGGGGCTGCAGCAAGAGGATGTGATCCCCAGGTGTGTCAATTAGTACCAGCCCGAAGTTACAATGTCTAATTCACGCATTTTTGGCAAGGTTTTACAGATCACTTCCAAAAATGGTTTTCCAAATGCCAGTTCTTTCATCCTTTGAAACCAAGACAGAAACTTCTGCAGCAGGTCCATGGGGAAAAGGGAACAATGGTTTTATTAAGTCTGCTGAGTTAGGAACTTAACAGCATCAGATGAAAGGCAAAGCAAGTCTCCCATCTCAATTTAAACTGAGCACACATTCACCCCACAGACGGCTTCTTCTAGAGCAAACAATTCTGTTATACTTGGTGAACAGAAAAGCAACAGGGCAGCTCTGAATCCATCCCTCATTAGTAGTCTGTCTCATCTACAAGCAGTTCCCCCCGGGCGTGCTGATTAAAGATTTCCCGTGCCTTGGTGGGAGGAGGCTAATCAATGAGGTAATGCTTTTTTTATTCTAATTAAGGACTTGAGTCATCCTATTATTGTAAAGTCCATGAAACAAAACATGTTTAAATCTGCCCAATTACATCATGTTCAATCCTCTTCCAAAGCAGAAGTAAAAAAAAAGACACTTTTGGTTCTGTGTAGTTGTAAATTTATCCTGTATCCCTTCTAAAGGATCTCCCGCCTCCTACGAATCAGTCTCAGTTAAGTAAGGACTTGCTTAACACGCCTGCAGAATGGCTCACGGCAGCTTCTGCACGCCTTCATCGCTGTTTAGTTCTGCACTGCTGCAAATGACCGCACGTTGCTGTTAAAGAGGATGGGAAAATAAAAAGCCGAGAGTTCACTCAGAGGACTAGGGGAATTATTTGAAAGCTGGTGCCAGCTAGTGGCAATGGCATTTCATTCCAGTTCCCTGACAGTACTTGGCTCTACAATTCTTCTATATACAGAAAAGTGTATGGTAAGTTTTATTGCTTTAATACATTGCAAACAATGAACCAGGTCCATCAAAAACCCCATGACAACTTTCTTAAAAGCAGACATATCTGCTTCAGCGAGCTGGTCAAATTCCAAGCTGGGTTTACATTTACATCTGTGCAATTCCCCCTGCATTTTCAGTTAAATTACATGTTCTTTGCTTACTGTCTGATCCTGCAATGAGGTGTTGCACTAAGCTATTAAGTCCTTACTGCATTTTACCCCAGGTGTAGTTACATTTGTGTTCTGCTTGAAAACGCTGCCGGATGGCATACACAGCTATAACGCTACACAGAGTATAGAGTTATTTGCAGTCCTTGGGGTTTAGGATGATGCTATAAACACAGATTTACTATTTATAAAACCCATTAAAGTATATTCAGTGTTCTAATCAGAAAGAAAATGAACCATATTAAAATAATTACTTAATCTCCCTCCCAAAGGATCCTCATGTTCCAGCTGTGTATGTACTGGAATCACTCAAGCCAGACATGACAGAAACTCATCACTGAAGTTTAACCAAGGCAACATAAAACCTGGGGAAATAATGACTGCATAATCTTACGGGGCCAAAAATCCAACACTAGACCAGGAACTATGAATGCAGATAAGGACAATGCCGGCACAGGGGAGGACTCTCACAAGTTTTCCTTAGGTAAAGGAAGTGACTATTTCCAGAATAAAAGAAAACACAGAGTAGCCAACTTCAGATCTGCAAATTATGCATCCACCTCTCTCCAAACCTCTCTGACAGTCTGAGTACCCTAGCTCCGATCCCAAGATACAGTTCTTTCTGATTGCCAGAAGTGGACATAGCAGAGGGGTTTTTGCACTCGCTTGTCAAATACGCTCTCCTGAAGGAGTGCTGATGGATGTAACATATGCCAACTACATGCCCAGGAGTACCAGAAAATCTCAGTTTTCCTGAGTGCGCTTACATTCAGTTAGTACTACCACGGAACAGCAATGAGAGAAGTGTGCTGAGTCCTTCATACATCCAACTTGATTCCTTTGGTTGGAAAGTACAGCTAGAAAAGGTTCCCGGTTCCACCACTTGGAGCCACCTAGGCCTTGGTAGAGTTCTCCCAAGGAAAACATCTTCCAAGAGCAATCACTTGGAAGACACAACGCAGAACGGTGAGATTCAATAGCTAAACATGGTTTCATTTTCCAATGTTTTTTTTTAATCACCCTCAACCTTCCACCTGTGGGGGGACAGCAAGATTTGCAGTAAAGAAACATGTGTGAAGCTGTGCTCAGGAGATGGGATTGGAGGCAGCAGAGAAAGGAAAGCCCATTGCATGCGAAAACAACACTCACAGAGCACCTATAAACATAAAACAAGCTGAGGACAGACAAACTGGAGAGACTGAATTCCTGCAAGGAGAGCATCCTTGCCATCCCGCTTTACTGCCTAAGCCACTCAGTTAGAACATCTCCAAGGAGAGGCTATAAGGTTGACCCTACAAAGGGTTGAGAGCAGACAATTTATGAAAGTTTTATCCTTTAACTGGATGGGTAATACACACTTTTTCCTGCCTCTTCTTCTTTTTCATCTCTTTGATGGGGAAGAACACTACACCAGACAATACCTTTGGTTTTCAGAAAAAATTCAGAAAACCGTCAGAAATGTTTCAGTAGAAGACCGACAGGGTTGTTTACCGGGATTTTGCAAGTCGCCGATCTGACAGCAGCTGGACTGGAATTGCGACAAATACTTGTGTCACTTGGCAAAGTGCCGGTCGAGCATGCCTTGCAACCTAAGCTTGTGACTCAACAACTGACAGAAAATAAAGATCTGCCTGTTTAAATCTCTGAAGGCTTCACAGCTGTGAGCATGGATACACACACACACTGCTAGGAAAACAAGGCTCGCTCTTTCTTGTCTTGTTCATTGTTTTAACTATCCAAATCTCATGAAAGAAAAAATAACCTGTATCTTTCTTCTTTGATGTTTTGACACCTTCACTCCTTCTCAGCTGATTAGGACAAACAAGTGTTACTATTGCCGTGTATGAATCCTACTGGATTCGGAGGGGAAGACATGCATGTATCTGGCTAGAACAAAAGGCAGTTGTGAATTTACGAGTGGCTGAGGAGCAGGAGGATGCCTGAGAGTAGCATCCTGAGGAGTGGCAGGAGTACAACCCTGCCAACCAAGGACCAGAAGGCACAGCAGCTGAACACACATTTTGACACGTTTTCTCCAGACCAACTGTCCACAGACGGCAGCTGTGCCATGACACCGCTCCAGCTTGCAGAGATTCTCTTCCTTGGAGGTGAAAATCCACCGGCAAGCATACTGCCCTCACCTATTACAGCTCTGGTCACTTTGTCAATAACACTGGTTGGAAAGATGCTAAATGCAGGACTCCCCCCTTAAGCTGATTTCTGCCTCCTCATCGGCCATTCTCAGGAGCCCAAGGTTTCTGGCAGAGGAAGCAAGATCAAATGTTGCCACTCATTTCTCCCCAAAGACAAAAGGCTGACGCCATCCTAGGCTCTTCTGCCACAAGAGGGAAAAAAAGGAAAGGAAAGGGAGCACTGTGATGAACAGCTCAGGAGTCAAACCCTAGTGCCATTAGGGGGCTGGGAGACATGAAGGTTTAGGATGCAATCCAGAAACAACTGCTGGCTTGTGTGCCAACCTACCTCCTCCTGCAGCCAGCCTGGCTCTGCGGGGCTCCGGCAAGGCCAGGGCTGGCTGCCTGGCTGCTCCTTCCCTGCCAATCTGTTGCTCAAAGCCATCGCCTATTTCATCTGCAGCCAGAAAAGGCCCCAAGTCCTTTAACAACCTCCTTACCAACTAAACCCAGCAACAGCAAACCTCTGGCACCAGGGGTAGTTGAGTTTGACCCCAGGAGCAACCAGCTACAAGGCTTTTAAAAACTTGTGGCAGAAGGCCCCCAAAAGGTCAGCCTTCACCAGCCCCATCCCTTCCTAACTATTGTCAGGAGTTAGCTGCATCTGCATTTAAACACAACAGATGCAAAACTTCCACGTACCCACGTGCCTTTATTCCTCTGGGAAGGCACAAATTTGGATGAGGAGAAGCCACAAGGGGAAATCCGCTAAATCAATGGCAGAGGTAGAGAGTGGAGACAGAAATTTTCCGGGTCCCACAAGGAGACAGAAGAGCTCTTGCCTGGGGAATACCCACCTCTAGGCTCTATGCAGTTTGCCAGGAAAAACTTAGGGTTGAGGGAAGATATGCTGTCACTGAAAGATTTAGGAAGGCAAAGGAAAAAGGACGGAAGGGAGGGAACCTGCGAGGGCTGCAGAGAGTTCATGGAGGCAGGAAAGGAAGCACAGGAAAAGGTGGGTTCTCCCAGGCTGGTGAGCAAATATTACCTCAGAATTTAATTGCAGCTGAAGAAATGCATGCACAGGGCTACTCCAATGCTTTAACCCATGAAGCAGTCACGCTCTTTTCGCAAAACTGTTGTTGCTTTGTTCAGAGGAGCTGGTTCTGAGCCATTTTAATCAGCTGCTGTCTCAGGTTTATTGGAGTAAACTGAATAGAAGTACCATATTCAGTTGTTTTAACTACAAAGTGAGAGAAGAAAGATGCTAAAGCTCTTGGCTTCAACGTACAAACAATAAAACTTCATAGTTCATCCACAGAGGGAGAAGGCAAAAACCAACTAAGTTACTGTGATGTGTTTTTTAAAGTGTTTTAAGATTCAGAGCTAGAAATGTCTAACTTGATCCTGCTTGGATCAAGTAAAAAAATCCACAACCAGTTGCCTGAATTCCCTACGGAAAGCAGAACTCTAAGGAGCCCTCAGGACAGACTGGGCGCAAACAGGGCAGCAGGCAAAAAGCTAACTCCTGTGGGCAGAGGAGCTCAGGGCCATACTATTTTTTTTTTTTTTGAGCAACTCCTTCACACCCTGGGCCTGAGCACAGAAGCTCAGTTCAACAATTCAACTGTTAGCACAGTGTCCCCTGGCTTGGGACAACTTGCCTTCTCCTAAACCATCCTAATCATTGCCCGAGAGGCAGCACAGACCAGCAGCCATTTCCAGTGGGCATTCTGGACACAGCAAACGTGATCTGGAGGACAGAGGAATGTAAGGGTATAGACAGGACCAGATACCGCCCAGTCAGCCTCAGCCAACGTGCCCTCGCACGGCTCAGCTGACTAGCATTGATGCTGCTCAGGATTCCTGCTTCACATGTCTTTCTTCACTCCATGCAAATCTGTTCTCAAACCACTGGCAAATTACACCTTTTTCCATTGCAGAATTTTCAGCAGTATCATCAAGAATATCCTAGCTGTGGGTGAAGAGCTCCTCCATCTTGCGGCTGTCTTCCATGCCTTTCCATTCACAGGATTAGCCTCTTTCGGATCTAGTATTCTTGCTTCTTTCATTCCTGAAGGCATTCCAATTGGAGAAACCCCTGCAATTGTGACTAGCCACACAGTAATATTTTGTAATTTACCAGGAAAATCCTTTAAAAGACAGCAGCGTTAAAAGACACTGCACCTCTAAAACCCCAGGTATATCGTCAAAGCGCCACAATAGCATACTGAGCACTTAAACATACTCTTCTGCAAAGGTTGAGACGGACAGATTTAGAAAAGAGTGATGAAGAGCAGTAGTGTGCTCACTTTAAAAAGAACAATAGAGACAAAGACAAATCAATGTACCTAATATTGTCCCTACAGTATGAAATAAAATACATATCTGATTTCCCACTTAGAACGGAATTAAAACATTTTAACAAAGGGGTATTCTAATGATCATGGCCTACCAGAAAAAAAGAAAAAGAAAAAAAGGGATGCTAACTTTAAAAAAATCAGTTTGGCTATGAAAGCCTTGTGACTTACAAGTCACTGTACGCTTATACTGCCAAGAAAAATGAAACAGAGCTAGAAATGTGCCAGTGCTACAAAAGTGAGTACACTACATTCATTCCCTGCTACACTGCTGATGTCAAAGGACCATTTTACTCAGTATTAGGAGTGCTTGTTCTTACGGGACCTGTACATTCTGTCCAAAAATCAAAAGTTTTCTACAGATGTCCAGGAAAACTTGCAGAGTAACTGGTGACAACACACTGAAATAACAATATCCCAAACTATCAAGAAGGGCAGTGGGAAAAGAGGAGACGATATACCCCTCGAAAACATGTTTCAAATGAATTTCAAAAATGCACCCCACAAATGTAACCTAATTTTGAGCACCTCTTATTCTAGGAAGAACTAGGCCTGTGAAAAAAAAAAAAGGTGGTGGCGGGGAGAGGGGTATTAAAAGCTGAAAACTTCATTGGAAATATGTATTATGATTTTTGAAATGTTCCTGATTTGGACAAGAAAAAAACCAGTCTTTATGTTGCTAAGAATCCCAGAGATGGCAAAAGATCAGCCCGCTAACGCAGAAAGAAAGCTTTTGGGCATGAGAATAATGTAACACAAAGTTTGTAGACCATCATTATACCCACAAAAGTGAAGAGCAGAACTGGCAATTGAGTTGCCCAGCAGACATGAAAGAGCAACTCAGACATAGCCTTGATTGCGAGGAAGGGAATCAGCACAACTGGGATGTCTCCTCCAGGCGAAAGGAACCAGACCGCTATGAGCTTCCACCTGGATGATCACCAGCAATACAAAACCAGAAAAAAAGACCCTAGTTTAGCATTTTACCCCTAAGGCCAGTACATTTAACTGGATATCTGGTGGTTCAGCAGCACAGCAGCAGCGCTGGGCCAAATCCAAGTCACAGCCTCCTGGCCCAGGAGGAAAAGTTGTTACCAAATGAAGCGTGCCGACAACATATGGAGGCCTCTGCTACTGGAGCAGTTTCATCCTCATCCAGAAAGAAAAAAAAACCCTGTAAGATTATGCCAAACACATGATTCAATTTAGGTCAGAGCTCTGCTGCTCAAAGCACCCTGGCCACTGATACTGCTTGGAATGGACTGGCTTGTTTCAATGCTGACTTTACATCTTTTCAAAGGTTTTTCACAGGGGAAAGGATCACAGATTTTTATATTTTTTAACCTGAATTTACTACGCATTAGGGAGCAGTTTACTACTAAACATATTTATCCAGTCTGCATCACCTTTTTTATTCATCCCCTTCCCAAAATAACTTCAAGCACATCTGAAGCACTAAAACTGTGAGGCCTGAAAGCTCCCTCCTTAAAGCATATAAGCACCTAACATTTTATAAGACACCCTAAAATGGTCACCCAAGAAATGCCCATACACTGACAGCTAAGCTCCTCCTCTTACCTAGACACCTATTGCTAGATGGCATAAAGCTGGGATATGATGCTTATGTCCGATTTGATCTCCATTGATGTGAATGGAAAATATCTTCCATGGAAGCAAGGGTGAGTTACAGGAGAATAGAGACAATGTAAAATCAAATTCAAGATTCTCATTTCCATTTTCAGGTTTCTGCCTCGACACTGTGCATGTGAGATTTATAAAAATAGTAACAAATACATATGGGGATTTTTTTTTTATAGATAGGCAACCGCTGGTTTAGAGTGAAAAACATCTGAGTGCATAACATGTCCTGCTGTAGCCCTCTACCAGGGGGTGACTTCTTATATAAACGAAGTTATTCTGATTCAGTAAGAATTCTGTTCTCGAAAGGAATGGAAGCAATAAACTAAATGAGGATTAAATACCAGATCTTGTCATCCTTCAATGCATTAAAAGACCAAAATAATCAAGACTTTCAAATGTTATGTCAAACTGTGCAGAGCAGAAAAGCAAACTTCTTGCTTGTTTTGGCACAGCAAGTTCTTTACAGCTTATACTTGTTGTAAATTGGAAAATACAACATTGCATTTGCTAACCCAATAGATCATTTTCCTATCCAAAAAAGGACAGCTTCTTTTCTAAACTTACCAACTAAGGACCATTTTGTGGGAAGTACTGCTTTATCTAACTTCTCATTGTAAATAGTTATTTAAGTTTTTTAAACTCTTCTTCAACAAAAGAATAATTTTGATGCTGAGTAATCAAGCATGTGCTTTGTCAAAAGAATAATATTTAAAGTTTTCTGGTTATATGTAAAGGATTAAATACTTCAAGTAAAAAGGATGATATCTGGACATCCACAATTACATATGACTATAGTAGCAGAAGCAAAGTCCAAATGGCGCTTCCAGTATTAGTCATTGTAGTTGACCCTTCTTAGTATGGAAGACTCCGGCTTAGAGCCTGGAGTGAGTGATCCCCTTGGAAATTATTCAGGGTAATTGGAAAACACCAAGAGAGGGCTCTGGCTTGTTACTATCAGTTAATGCCTATTGCTATGAAGAAGCATTTTCAAAGCACTGTCTGGGTCCAAGACAAGGAACGTTCAGTAGTGGCTGGTGACTGTGGGTGGCTGAAACAATTCAGTTGAGTCAGTCAGTGCTTGCTGAAGATCAAGAACAGCTAAGCCTTTTCTGCTTGGGCATCTAAAGCCTGAGACATCCTAAAAAAAGCAGACACTACTCATGATTCCAACCACTGAGAAACTAATTTTGCTTCCAGGCCTCAGCAGTTAGAAATGTTTTGGGGAATTAAGTGCGAAATTCTATCTTGAGGTGAAGAAAATAACTGTCTGAGAATTATTCGGACAGGTAAGCAAAGCCGGATACTAACATCAGCAAGCTTTGATTCAGTTACTGTTTCTAAAGCTGCTATTGCTTACACCTTAGCAGCATTTAGCATGTGACACCTTCAGATATGGGAAGAAGGAAAGAAAAGCCTATTTGTGAACATCATGATTGAAATGTTGGCTCTTTGGTCTTTACGCTGCTATAACTTTATCTCCTTGTAGACACAAGTGAGCTCAGTAGCGGTTCCAGACACTGTAAACACCAGTGTACTCCAGAGCAGCACATCCAATGGGCCCTGGTGGCTTTATATTTTGTGGTGGGACCCTGCAGTGTCCCATAAAGTGTCCCAATGTATCAGAGACTGTTATGAAATCATTCACAATTTTCTCAAATTTCAGATTTCCTGAGGAATGCACTGAAGAGGCACTACAAAGTCTCTTCCCTCTACCGTGGCACCTCTCCTCCTCTGTGAAATTCAGCTGAAAGTGGTCGATGTTATAAAATGTTGGGATGAGGGGACAGTGACATAGAACAGCCTTATTTATTTAGAAAACTAGGCTAAAAATTAAATAACAAAGGCACTATCAGCCATACCTCATTATACCAAGAGGGTCTAAAACTTCTTCCTCTTCTTCCTCCTCTTCCTCTTCTTTTTTCTCCCCCTTTTTGGCATTTTCCACTGATGAAAGCTGTGAGATTAAGTCAGGTCTCTTCTCCTCTTTGAAAAAATCCAATGCCTCATTTTCTTCATCTTCTTTCTCCTTGTCATCAGCAATGTTTTTACCCTTGAAGTCAACAGCACTAGTAGATTTTCTTCCTGCAAAATACAGTAATGGATGCAAAACCGAGTACACAGGATAACAACTATGTTTTATTTAATACCTTGCACCTGTTCCTGATGGTTTTGTTTGGGGAATAAAGGACACAATCAGCTTTTGTGAAACTCTTTCAACATTCCTGACTGTCCCTTCTATCCACTGATTTGTCATTATATGTCTGATCTGTTTACTGATTTAAAGTAGTTAAGTAGAGAAAGACAGAGGAAATGAACTTTATCTGAGACATAGCAGCGCATGTCTGATCTGCTTATTTGTGTTCCTTCTATAGTCAATAAAAACAATAGAATTTCCACGTGGTGATTCATCCCATCCAAATAAAGTTGTCTGAGAAGGAGTTTCCCTCTGAAGTGCCTATTTCTCTCCACTGGCTACGGAGAGGTCATAAATACTCTGCTTAGATATAGGTAGGCAACTTTCACATAGCTAGCTGAGATAAAGTTCACTTTTTGTTACTGATTTAATTCATTTGGGCTAAAATTAGAGCACTGGACAGCATGAAAAAGTTTCCGCAGCAGCTCTTCAATTTACACGCAAAAATGAAGCCTGAAGTTCTACCTCCCTTCAGTATGCAAGATCTATCCAAATGAATAAATTCAGCAAACTGAAGCATGCCCTTTGACCAGCTCTTCTCACCACACTTGTTATATGCAAAGTCCAGGAGAATGAGGAGAGAACTATTCTTTGCTGTGGAGTCTCTGGATATTCAGGAAAGCAATTGAAAATAATGAGACTAGCTAAAAATAGGCTAGTGAAAACCATGATGGATAAAATTCATGGTTTAATCCTTTTGACTGTTAAAGTAACATGGCATGGGAGACTCATCTCGCCCAGCTTTTCATGCTTGCATCTGCCAAATCACCCAGGGCAGACTTCATTGACTAAATGTGGGTGTCTACATCGAGCAAGTGGTCTTATGCTCCTCTTATAGGCAAGAGAGTGCTGGTCAGGGTAGGCAGTGGATGTTAGGATGCTGCTTATCTTATCCACACAGTCACCTGTGTTTTACCATGTTGATTCTCCTTAACATCCCTGAATATATCGGCTATGTCTCCCGCATCCCTAAGGGAAGTGGACACAACTAGCTTGAGAATCTGCAGTGTATGTATTGAATTCCACCTGGTTTGGTAGGCTAAGACTTATATTATTCTAAGGCAGATTTCAATGAACAGGTCACATTACTTGCACCCAATCTTGTCCACAGGATAAAGACAGTCCAGACTAATTCAGCTGCAGACATGTGTGCTATTGTTAGGTTAATCAGCATGCAAAGGTTAATCAACATGAATTCCAAATTCTCTGTGCAAGGGGTCTACTTTCACAAGAACGCTGCCAGGGAAAAAAGAAAAAAAAAAAATCCAAAACCTTATTAGCAAAAGAATTTTGCCAAATATTATGCAATTTTGCCCCACTTGACTTCAGGAAGCTGCCAGTCTCACAGAACTTGTAGTCTGGCCACACTTGACACTTTTGCAAAATCGGCTGTTCACACATGGTGACTTGCTAGCACCTTGCAACTTCACTTCCGTAAAACTAATGCTACACTGAGAATCCTGCACAGCACCAGGCTGGAGCATTCCCTGCTCAGCAGCTCTCAGCTGAATTAAAAGCAGGGAGCCCATCTGTTCCATTCATTCGATGACTCCCTGCTATGCCCAAGGAATACAAGAAAGGAACTATATGAATCACTGGAAGAGGCAACAAGAGCTGGACATGAGGCTAAAGGAAAATTTAAAATAGAAAAAAAAAAAAAAAAAGGCCAGAGAATGGGTTTAACCAATAAAGAATCTGCCTTTTATTCAAATCTTTCTCAGGGTCAATAATTTGTTTTAGGACTCTCTTCAGCTAGGCCTATTTATTCCATTTATGAGGAATGAAAAACTGACAAAACATGGAACAGTTGCTCACTGAGACCCTGCACTGTCCTTTTAGGGTTCACCTCTCCACTGACAATATATGATTATTTAGCCTTCTAAATGTAGTTATTCTGAATTACAGCCTAGGTATATGCCTAAGGGAAGTCAGAGACAGTGGGACAGATTCCTTCAAAGCAAGCATTGTGGTATCAACACTTCTGAATGAGGTGTGTGTCCACTGAGAAGAGGAGAAAACACAAGCAAATATGACTGTGCAACACTGTAGATGCACAAGAGGATATTTTCAGTGACAGCCTTTATTCTGTCATTCTCTAGTTTCTGATTACCTCAGTCGAGAACTTAATAATGCTTTTATCACGCACATTGATGGGAGAGGGGACACTCACATCTTTTCATTACCTAAAAATTCCAGTAACTCAGGACTCGTTGCTAGATCCTCATCTTTTGAGATGTATTTCATGATGTCATTGAACATAGCTCTTCGTTCACAGATGTCAGATTCCCCCACGAAGAGAACTTTTCTAGGCAAGAGTGGAAGAGAAGCCTGTGGATATCGTGCTGACAGCCGCTGGTAGAGCTCCTCTATCTCACTGTACTTCTTGGAAACCTGCAATGAAACATGCTGCCTGGGTAAGTTTCTTTACAGGGGAGACATGAGCAGCAAAGCAGCAGTTTAAACACAGTGAAACATTAACCCTGGAAACTGAAGTGGAAAAACATGTATTACCAAGGAGCTTTACATATAGCCTAGTAAAAGCCTGTTATCTACACAGTGAATCCCAAACATTGTTGCTGGTCTTCTAATTCTGTTATTAAAATCCACTCCCTAATGGAATTGAAGTTCCCTGCCGGATACCCAGCGTCCATTTGTCTTGACTCATCAACTAATGAAATACTGGGAAGGTCACTGCTCTAGATGCTTATCTCTGACAGCAAAAATCATTGTCCTCTAAACATGAGAGACAGGAGGGAAGAGATGCCCAGCCAGGCAGGTATCTGATAGAGAAAGCAGCCTGAATCTTTTCACCAATTAGCCAGAAGACCCATTTCTCATCCCTGATCAGCTTCAGTATCCTTCTGCCTGTTAAGGCATAAAAAACTAGCAGGTTTGTTGCCCCGCAGAGCACCTAAGGACAGAAACCAAAGGGCAAAGTCCTCAGCTGACCCCTGACTATTCTGTTTATCCATGAGAAAATAAAAACCAACAACTTGGCCATGGCCTACAAAGTTCTCATACAGGGAGAAGATGCCAACAGTGAATGGAGTCATTCCTTCTACAGACAAAGACAGGAAGCCTGAGGAGAAATAAGGCCCAAGATATTAAAAGGAAAGCAATAACCACAGGAATGCTGGTTAGAAATGGTGTGACTTCTACGCCACATTAGGTTTTTAATTCAGTACCTTAAAAAAACAACACATAAAAACCACACACAAAGAAAACACTCTCTCTAAGTGATGATATGTGCACAATGGAGAGCGACTGTCGTGCTCCGTGACTGTGGTATTATACAGAAAATATATTCATCATGGCCCTCCATGGCCCCGTTATCTATGAATGTGTTTCAATGAATACAGAGTTAGATTTTTTAAAAAAATCCCCAAAACTAGTGCTAGTGGAATGCGTATGGCACAGATCCTCTACTAGGGTCCAGCTCTTATCCTCCTGTAACATGCATTGGTGAACTCTTGTGGAGAAAAACCTAATTAATATTGCAACATAAAAGATGGAGAGACTCGAGCACCACATCTTGGGATGGAAGAAGACAGAGTTCTTCCACCAACACAGTGATAAAAGAAAGTCAACCCAACAAAAAGCACAGAAGTAGAAAGGGCAGCAAGTTATAGATTAACCCAGAATCCATAAATTGCATCTATACCAGCAAAATAAACAGTATCAGGACATATTCCCAGTTACTGGAACCTAAGAGTGTCTTTTAGGAAACTTATATTGTCTACTGGAACTTGACAATGTCTGGCATAGTTTTGACTCTGGACAGCTAGCACTCCTCCCAGTTAATTTTTCAGCCCAAGAGTTAGCCTGGTGCAGAGACCACGCAGCAACCATGCCTAGTAGATGCAGCTGGTAAGGAAGGTTCATACTATGGACGCAGCCAGACTGTGCTAGCTGCCCTCCAGGCCAGAGAACAGGCCCTAACACTAACCTACACACCTCAACTAGTTTACTAAATTAGACGTAGGCATAAAGAGCAATAACCGCCTTAGCTTTCATGCTTCCCTGCCTTTTGCAGTAACTATCAACCAAGCCAGCTGATTTGAAAAGTATTTGTATTTCAGCTGTACAATGTTCACTACGGGTTCAGCGTCCACTCACAAGAGGCAGGCAGCTCTATAAGATCTGAAGCACAAAACCAAACCTGAGTTGACGGGGAAATGAAAAACAAGAATTTTAGACTTGTCTCCTGTAAGTAACACAGGTAAGCATGAGCAACACTGTGCTCTGCATTCAGGATCTGTTACACAATTCAGCAGCCAAGCTGATGGCAAGGTGATGGCAATAAAGAGACGTACCCAGAATAAGACAGTCCACCCTTTGAAAGATACCCCCAAAAGAGAGAAATCCTGGAATTTCTGAATTGCTGTACATTTCTAGTTTGCTAGGTCCTCCCAAAAATACTGTGTAAGAACAAATGTAAGGGCAGTGAGGAGTTCACTGGTACTTTTTCAGAAGAATAAATATTACCCTCCACCCAGAAAAAAAAAAACAAATCTGATTTGTGAAAAATGTCTAACATCTAACTAACTTCCATAATAGATAACAAATTAATGTCTGAAAGCATTACAAGACAGCAGTCAATCAACAAGACTATGCCAAACCAGCTTTAAAATACTCAAAAAGTAACACTGAACTGAGACATACGAACTTATTTCTTTCCCCACTTAATTTTCATTCCTCCTCTATCAAACTGTAATTTATTCATAAATCTCAATTTATGTCTAATTACACCATTGAACCTAAAGTAAATGCACACCCTCGCATCCTATTGCTAATTGAGCCTTTGTGAATCTGCGTGGGCTTTGAACAACACCACCAACCATAACACGCGACACAGCATACAAAGTGTGGCAACACTATATCCAAAGCATACTAATAATGCTACCCAAAAGCTGGCAGCACACCACGCCAGCTACTTCCCAGCAGTGTGGGGATGCCCTCTGCTGGGATAACCCACCACACAGGCAAGATGTTAAACCTCCAGCCCAAACCTTTCCTCACTTACCTAAGATCAAAGCTGGCCCCGGCAAGCACCTGACATCCATGGCTCCTCGTCTACTGTCCCTCTGCCTCAAACCCTGGCTGCCGCTGGATCCTCTTTGTCTTTGCTCATCTTTCCCTTGGTTTTGGTGCTGGAAATGCAGCAGTAAGACTGGCTGAATCCAACAACCTCAGACTGATCCATTTCCCAGAACAGCCTGGGTTAGAATCATCTAGTCCAACCCCCCTGCCATGGGCAGGGACACCTCCCGCTAGACCAGGTTGCTCAAAGCCCCATCCAGCCTGGCCTTGAACACTTCCAGCGATGCAGCATGCACAGCTTCTCTGAGTAACCTGTTCCAGTGCCTCACCACCCTCATTTTAAAAACTTCCTTCTTTATGTCTGACCTAAATTTATCTTCTTTCAGTTTAAAACCGTTGCCCCTTGTCCTGCCACTACAGGCCCTGGTAGAAAGTTTTTCTCCATCTTTCTTATAAGCCCCCTTTTATATATTAAAAGGCTGCGATAAAATCTCCCCGGAGCCTTCTCTTCTCCAGGCTGAGCAACTCCAACTCTCTCAGCCTGTCCTCCATCTCTCTGATCATCTTCGTGGCCTCCTCTGGACCCGCACCAACAGGTCCATGTGCTGAGGGCTCCAGAGATGGACACAGGACTCCAGGTGGGGTCTCATGAGAGCAGAGCAGATGGGCAGAATCACCTCCTCGACCTGCTGGCCACACTGCTTTTGATGCAGCCCAGGATGTGGCTGGTTTTCTGGGCTGCGAGCGCGCATGTGGCTCTCCGTGTTGCAAAGCAGCAGCGCAGAGGCACCACAGGGGCCTTACAGAGCACCGGCCAGGTCTCACAGAGTGTATTTTCTCAGGTCAAATCCCACATGTCACCCAGAGCATTCTCACATCTTTCCAGTCAGGAAGCACTGCTCTGCCGTGGCAATTGTGGACCCTTTCAATCTGATGTCCTCTGACAATTTTCCAGGAGAAAGGCATATCAGCATGTAACAAAATTAAATCTTGCTTTTTCTGGTTACCACTCACAACCCTTTGAAAAGAGCTGATGGATCCTATGGCCCAAAATTGTCAGGATAAAAAATAAATGCTGCTCTAAAAAGCATTTTATCATTCCTATTAAACAAACAAAGACTCATTTGATTAATATTCAAATATTCTTCTTCTGCTGCCTGTTAATTCCTCTAGATCTTGATCCTGCAATTATCCTCTCCCCCTCCATGCCTCTAACTCAGCCCCATGAATACTGTGGAGCTAAACCCCCACCACCTGTAAGTCAGCCCGAGTGCACGCACTTCAAGGAGTTCTGTCAAGTCACAGTATCAAAGGCTCAATCTACTTCACTTCAAAAGAGTTAATCATGCAAATACAGCAAAGCATGTGCATATTTGCCAGGTCAGGACCCTATTTTCCTGTAACAATTAACATCCAACATAGAACTGAAAGAGAGACAGGGATGGGTTTGAATATTTTTTGCACCAGGAACAAATAAGTAAGTCGAATATGATGAAATATAGCTAGAAGGTTAAGAAAACCACTAGGAAGTTCAAAGTGAAAGCCTGAAGTTTGCTGCTAATCCCTCAAATCTCATGCATGTGCCTTGCCCCCTTCTTCAGGAGAACCTCACGCATGAAAGTACACACAACAGAATGCCTGTAGGATACGAGCCTGGGACTCTCAGATGTGCGTAGGAGAATTTGATCCCACTCAGTATTAATGGGATTTCATGCCTCCTTTCCCTAGGCTCCTTTTAATGTCCCATTTCTGACCTCAAACTTGTCTTCATATGCTTTACATTTACTGCAAGGATTTCAATGAAATGGAGGCCTCAGAGCGAGCGAACTCAAGCCCTTTGGCCAGCCAATGCACGTTAGTGAAGAGCACTCTTGATCTTGTAGTATTACATGAAATATTTATGGCTACTGTGACTTTCTTGTTACAAAGCCCACTTCTTAACACTGTCACAAAATGGAGGTACAGCAGCATTGTCCTTTATACAACCACCAGCTTTGGATTCAGGAATCAAAAGCATCCCTTCTCACAGAGAGCACAAACCAAGTTTTCCCTTGTAGACTCCCAATTCAAGCCATACCAGAATTACTGTTGCTTGGTGACCTTGTGGGTATGCATTATAGTAGATTTTAATTACACGACCACATGCTGTTCTCCCCACCTGTTTTGCCCAGCAGAAGAGCAAGCGCTCTGGTATTTCTTTTTAATCAACATGAATTCTTTATGGCTCCTGAACCTATTGCTACACTGAGCAGGGATGGGTTTTTTCACCCCTCTCACATCCCAGAGGTTATAATGTGAAGGAATTTATCTTCACAACACACCTGTATGGTCAGGAAATCGCAACCCCAACGCACAGATTTTGAGGCCCACTGAAAGAAGGCCAACATATGCAAACAGGTAATGATGAAAACAGATGAATACGCACCCACGTACTTACACTCCCTCACTTTATGAGGATGACAGTTCTATAGTAAATTCCTCCCCAAAACGTGCTGTGCCTGTCAAAACACCAGTAGCTATTTGCTCAGCTTTGAGAAAGAACGAACTTGACTAACAAAAGTAACTTGTAAAAAAAAAGCAATTAAACTGGGCACAGATAGAAAGAGAAGGCACTATAGGCTTCATGGATTTTTAATAGGGCTGGGAAGAGAGAAGTTAATTGCTAAACCAGGTAAGGTGTGGCTAGAAGAAATGCACTTAAGATAAACAAAGCCTTTTCTTCTTCTCACAGTAAAATGGCAGATCTATAGGCAAAAATTAAATACCACCTTTGCAGCAGTACCTCTGATGCAGTACCAAAGATAAAACCAATTTCACTCTTTCAATAGGGCAAGAATATTCTGACCTTTGAAAGAAATGCAGCTGGGTTTTCCTTCAATTACCACGTATATGCTCAAGGTTAAGCAGTTCTACAACCCATTTGCCCTACTTCACAAATGGCATTTCTGTAATTAAAAAAATCCCTCCAATTTCTAAGAATTTAGATCCGAAAGTCATCACAGAAGTTAATTTCTTCTTCTGCTAATGCTTCACAAACATTTCCATTAGAAAGGCTATAATACTGATTTTGCATAGTCCCATTAAGGCTGGTGAACAGGGAACTCTGGATTGTTTAGACGCACAGTAAAGGCTAGTAACTCCACAGGTCAGACCTGAAATCTCATTTTGATGTTCATCTGGTTTTGATGATAGGCCCTTAACATATCTCGATCCTGTGTGGTCTAAATCGCAGCCCAGAGATCACAGCTAGTTTAGAGGATGTTTCTGTCCTGCTCACCATCCTTTCCAGGGAATACAGAGAAACCATCTGAGCTCAAGCACACCGCTGCCTGCAGTTGCTCACAGCCTAACGCACAGAAAGCCAGTTTCGCTGCTGCCACCTAGGGCGTGAGAGCGTGGAGGGCAGTCACTTCAACTGGAAGCAAGTGGAAGAACAGCTCGACATGGAAAATCAATTTAGCTAATATTTCAGGGAGACAAAGACAGGAAGGAGGAGGAAGAAAAAGGAAAGACAAAGGGTCTCAAAACACAGACCTAGCTCCTGAGGTAGCCCAAATTGGATTAACGTATCCAGAGCCAAAGAAAATCCTACCATGCCTACCCATCTTATCTAACATACCTGTCATCTCAGCACTACGACACTGACTCCTTCCTCCAGCCTCTCAGATTTGATCATTTCAACAATAGCAAAAACAAGTTCCCTCTCCCATCCTGCTTGCATACTTGGGAAGGCAGAAGAGGCACACAGATGTTTCATTTTCCTCCTTCAGATGTCTCATCTCACTCCTCCTTGCTATACAAATTTGATCTGTTTGACCTGCTGTCCAATGTAACCTCATTCTTCTTCTCTGCTGTTCCCAGTCGCCTGGTTCTCTTACACTTCACCTGCAAACTCTCTGGGGAAGGGTCATGGTTCTTGTTTGTGCAGGTACAACATCCAGCAGAACAGGGCACTGTACAGACACTACAGGTGCAGCTCACCTCACCTGGCAGTCGGAGGGTTGGGATTTGCCTCCAGGTTAAGAAAACTGCCTCGATGCAGGAGATGTCAGATAGTCACTACAGACAGTCAGATACAGTCACTACATTTTTGGCAAGATGTGACTGAAACTCAACTTACCTGAACACAGGCAGCTACTGGTACCTCGGATGGTGTACAGTATCTCACCTCGCTCAGTTCCAGGATGGTGCCAATACCTTTATGTCCTGTGTCACATCTGCCAGCCCTGCCTATGCAGATATTTAGGATAACTTAGGGTCTCTCAGATGGTACCAGCCATGTATGTTAAGCAAAGTGGATTCCCCCCCCACTGTAGATGCTCAGCTACATTCTTCTCAATAGTACTGCACTGACTGGGACAGAAGCTTAGAAATCCGCAGCAAATGCAGCCATCAAATCATAGAGAGCAGATTGTTCTGCCTAAAGACAGGCACCTCATGCCATCAGAGATGCTTTGGGGTATCCAAGGGGCTTGTGTGGGGCAGGCAAATATCACACAGGACCTGTGGGAGACCCACAACCTTCTGAAGGCTAGGTGGAAAATCCCAGGGCATCTCTGGTGGTATAGACAGTGTGCAACTTCGAGCCTTAAACATTTTAGCCTGGAGTTGAAGCCCCCCGCCCCAGCTGTCCAAAATATGGAATGTTTTCCCTTTACAGTCAAAGAGAGGTATTTCCAGATGATGAGTCAACTCATTCCCCTTCTCCCTCTTGACCATAAAAGCAGGGACAGACTCAGATTAAAATATCCAACTTACAGAGAGATAAGTTAGGACAGGTGAATCCCTCTGTTCCTTCCAGTAATATATACAGAAAAGACTTACTGGAATGAATCCATGCAAAGCATCTGTCCTCCAAACTCCTAGTACTTGGTTTTAAGTTACTCTCATCCACCAAACTATATGATATATATCAGACTTAGTCAGCTGAAAAAAATGTATCTGGTGAGATAAATGTTATTCCTGTCAGACTACACCAGTTTTCTTCTTGATGAAGACTGAAATGTCAGGAGGTCTGACCAAAGAAGAAATCAGAAAGGTTCATTTCACTTGAGAAGAGCAACTAAGTACTAAAAATCCTCCTAGACAGAGGTGACATGGGAACAGATAATCTCAGCAAGCAGAAGGGCCACAGCAGAAGTCTGTTTCTCCTCTTTTTAGACAAGCTGATTTTACCTACTTTTTCTTAAGTGAAGCAAAACATTAGATGACAATAGCCCAGTTTAACACCTCAGGGTTTGTCAGATTCTTTTCTTGCACAGAACTGCATGGAATTATTACAAATATAAACAGGCATGGCTGCAGAAAATAAGAAATTCCACATCCCCTTCTATTATCTGCCCACGTCTGGCCCTTCCCCTGTCCTAAAACAAACTTTAATGGGGCTGTGCAACTCAGAGGCTCAAAAAACAGGTGTAAATTAGTACTAAATAAAAAAAAAATACCCATTTTTATCCAGGGCCTTCCTCAGCTGATGTTACAGAATAGACACATGACTCTGGCACACAGAAGAGAACACTGCAGGAGCGAGAACAAGCAGTCAGGGACAAGGAGGGAGAACAGAACAGATTTTATGCCACCACTGCTGCTTTTACCATGAAGTTATATATAGCATAAAGAGTGCAATAAATGTGTAAGATCTCCTCACTATGCACCTTCACAACATTGACAGATGTGTCTTTATCTGCAAATCAGACTGTGTAAACATCCATTTATCGGCTATCTTCTACAGACTGTGATATACACTACAGCTAACAGTCTACCAGGTAACCACGCACCCACATCGCTCTGACATTATGCTTAGCCCCCAACAACCTTACAATAGCAAATGCTCACAGCATGCAACAGGGTGCATCCCCTTAGAGTCCCTTTATAGTCAACGGACAGAGAAATGCACGTCCTGTGAGTGGTTCAGCAGACAGCTAAAGCAGATCAAATTAAATGTACCCCAAATGCACGTTTTTCCATCGATTCAATAGACAGTCCCAGGTGAGACAGCTCAAGTGGACATGCACATGCTATCGATGATTTGAAAGAGGCGAAATGGATCACGTGCTATTTTCAAACCTTTACTCTGCAGGTATCATGAAAAAGACTATCCAACTCAATAATGTTTTTTATAGATACTTCCTTTTAAAACTCTCTTACTAAGGACTTTAAAACCATGTCAAGAACACGAGATCAAGACTAATAGGTCAAGGCTAACCTACTGCAAGGTTAATTCCTCTTATTGCCCCACATGATTCTCTCTCCATTCAAGTAAACTATTATATATTTATTCCGCATTTATAGTCCCGGTGCTGATACATAGATGAGAAAAACTAATTTTGTAGCAGGATTTATAAAAAGCTTAACTGGTTTCTATTTGTTGACCCATAATGCAAAATGCCTTAAAGGCAACAACAAACAGTCATTGCTGCTTTTAGTTCCTGGAATAAAAAGTTCAATTAATATATGTATAATACTCGTATTGGAGAAATGGTACAGACTGTGTTGTCCTCCCAAGGACCTCGACCCAGGGAGTCTGTGATGACAAAGTATCTGCTACATCAGGACTAAAATAATCAAAGCTGGTTCAAAAAGTGATCACTAACACAGCACTGATTAAACATTTACCATAAATTGAACTACATCTTCAGGCTTGTGCTTTGCTGATTTGAAGGCAGCCAGTCGGGTAACAACGACAATACGATACTCTACGTGGCCAGACATCATCTTCCCATGGATTTCCTGGTATTCCGGCACTGACAAATCCAGCCCCGTGTGCGTATTCTGAATTTGCCTAGGGAAGAAAATACAAGCAGAGTTCAGGCATTGGCACAAAGACTTTTAATTGACCCTCTCCAAGGATCCAGTTCAAAGCTTAAGAAAGTCAGTGCAAAGACTCCCATTTCAATGGGACACCAGACAGACTCTACCCCAACACTGTTCCTACTGTGCAACGATACAAATTCAGACTTGGCCTGCTTCCTATATTCTATCCTAAAGCACCTGCCACTGGCCACTGCAGACAAAATGCCAGGAATATAGCATTTCTGGGAACAGAAGATGGGGATTCATTCAGAACTCACATTCACTCACAGGAGCTGAAGATGCTGTCCTACCCAGCAGGGCAGATGACAAGATCCCATGATCTCTCATCACGTCTTGTTTTGAAGCAAAGGTCTGTTTGCTACAATTCATGCCAAGCCCTATCCACATTTCCTTTGTCTTAGGACATCCCCAGGAATGGCAGAGACAATAGCTGAAAGAGGCCATGAAAGGAAGAAGGAGCTTGCTGGAGTGCAGGGACGACGAGAAGTTTGTGAAGAGCCAACCAGGGAACTAGATTAAAGCCTGAAATACAAAGAGAAGTTGCTGGAGCAACTGCTGGGCCAATCACGCAGTTTCCATCCGTGGAGATCCTTGAGGAAAATTAGACAAACGCCTAGAAAGACTGAGCAAGTTAAAGGAGTACATGATCTCTTTGAGCTGCCTTCTGGTCTTGACTGCCTGACAGTCTTGCTGCCAAATAGCAGTAGTAGTACAGTAGCTAAAATGTCTCAGCTTTCCCACAGAAAATCCCAGTGGAAACAAGGCCACCTGTCCTTTCATAACCAGTTGAGGTAGACAAAGAATCACAGCATTAACCTCTTGAGAGCTGCCAACAGTCAGAGCCACCCATGGCTCCTCTCAGAGGAAAATGCAACAAGGGAGATGCTGCATTTTCTTCTCCTGCCAGCTTCAGATCCACTGATCCGTGGCATCACCTTCCCCGTGGATTCCTACCCAAGGAATTATTTATGACATTTTTGCAAGAGGAACGCCAGGATCGTAGTATAGGGCTCACGCATCAAGAGTAAGACCAAGCAGCTGCTGTTGGGGCACAAGAGAATGGTACATTTAATGAAACGGTCTGTTTCAATAGACAGGAAACCAAAACTGATCAGAGATCCTTTCCCCAAAGTTACCCCCAAGCCAAGCCACAGCACACTCACTACTGCTGCTGCTGGAACCACGTACTCTGCCAAAATCAGAAAGAAGTTTATCATCCACAGCATTGAGTACTCTTTGAACGTATCTCCAAGTGCATCCTTCCTATGTGTGAGTGAATGTTTTTTAATGAAATCAGAAAGAACTGTTTTTTAAAAAAAAATATTTCTTTTCATTAAACATGTCTTCTGGGTTTTTTTTAACCTTAACCATATAGGGAATGTCAAGTCCCATCTTGCCTGACTTCCTGTGGATTCCAGAGATGTCTTGTGGGAATTTTGCCTCTTTTTTTAGGAAGTTGAGATTCATTAATACAGGTGCCCTTCACCTAAGGATACATGAGGTGTACAAACTTAAAGTTTAAAGAGATTTAAACAATCTAGTTTCAAACAAAGTTTCAAAAGACTCCTCTCGTCATGCCAAAACCTGACCAGTTCTTTTGAAATTTGAGTTTTCCCAAGAAGGCAACCTCTGCATCTCCAACGCAAAACTGAATAAAAAGAGAACTCCCGTATCTCGAGATACTCTCTTTTTAGAGAGTATCTTGAGAGTTCTCTATAAATCAGATGGCAACAAACAAGGACACAGGCCTGATTTTGTACCCAGTCCTCTTTGCAAGCCATGTTTAAAACATTAGGGCTTTAACAGCTCCACCGATGCCAAGAATTTATACTATTTTAAATGCCATTCTGTTTGCTCCGATTCTGTTCTCATTTTCTGCCAGCCAAGGACTTGACTTTACACTAACAGACAAAATTTTGTTCTCAGTTACATGTTGTCGGGCTGTAAACAGAGAATCAATAGTGCTTATGTATAAATACCTAGATGCCTGGCTTTCACACAGTGGTCTGTTGAACCTGTAAGTAACAGTCATTATCTGGAGTGTTGTCTCCTTCAGTGGCAGCCAAAATACTGACTCAAAGGACACCTGCCAGTAAAATCAGCTGGATCTGAGGCTTTTAGAGATGCTGGAAATGCTCTCCAGATGTGCAGTCACTCAAAAGGCAGCTATGACAGCAAAAAGGTCTGTCGGATGGTACTCTGGAGTGACTTATTTCTGTTAACACAGCCACAGACAGAGTATAAATGACAAATTAACCGGCTTTTCACCTCTGATGTAAATAAATGGGAAAAACACCAGGACCATCCTTCCTGAATGGCCTTATTTAGCTTAAAACACCAGCCACATACAGATGTACTCAGATGACACAACAACAACTTCAGCGTAAGAGCTGCTCCATCAAAGAGTTCTAAAAATGTCATAAAGTTAATAAGGATCTTAACACACATCCAGGGTTTTTGCTTTTAACGTTGTTAAAAGCCTCAGCTAAAATGACTGTAATGGAAAGCGATTAGAGGGAAGGGGAATAGCTACATTTTTGTTTGTTTACTTTAGGCCTCCTGATCACTTTCCTTATCATCTCTTACAGGAAACCTACCACTATTATCTTTTCCATAGCAACAGGACAGCATGTTTTTTAAAACATAAAAATTATTCTAAACGAAGAGAAATCAGCAGGGAGGCTGAGACAGATACAGCGTAATATTCAAAGCGCACACTGGTTCTTGGAACGCCTTACTTTCTAAATAAGCAGCCCCCAGTGTTTTAATTCATTCAATATGTTGTTGTTATTCAAGCAGAAGAAGCACCTACAAATCCCAAAACAGAATATAGTTTCATTCCATTTTTCACATCAAACACAATTCTTTTTACACTGGTACCTTTAAAAAAGAAGCAAATGGAGAAAGATGGTTGTTTAAATTGGACACACAGGTTTATCGCTTCTACTTCTTAATTAAATCTAGCTTGTGTATCTCTAAGTTACGCTTTTGTCTACAATACAGATGGTTCAGGGGCGACTTGGGCACACAGTTAACTTCCCTAACTCGAAACACTTCACCTGAATACAAGGAGACCATTCAAACCAGTAACACTGTGCTTGCACAATCCGACCATGCACAATTGGCATGGGACAGAGGAAAAGGAGACTATATAAATGTCAGCAGAACAGAGCAGTTTCCACAATTCACAGAAGAGCCACAATTTTTTATTCCCGTCTTTTGATTTGCATATAATGTAGAGGGTTTGTATTTTAATTAATCTGCTTTCTGTGCTGAAAGGCCAAGATGGGAGAGAAGGGAAAGTAGCCACTGCAAGCAAGAATGCAAAGTAAAGGATGCAAGTGCTGTGGTCAGAGAAACTTTATTCCGGTGTCTGTGTGGCCAGGAGAGTGGACTCTGTACTTTCTGCCTTCGTAAAGTCAGCCCTATCAGCAGCAACCTCTGCACAAAGGGAACCAAACTATGACGACCCAGGTCATAGTAAAAGGAGAAAAAACTTCTATGACTAGTTTATTCATTAAGTGAGGGCAAAATACCAGACACAAACTAGCCAGCAAACATTTTTGTTTCTCGGTATAGTCTAACTACAAGTGTACAGATTATTATTTATAGCAACTAGGAATCCTATTCCCAAAACCAGTATGTATAAAGAGTGAAAAACATCACAACTATACACAACTATTTTATCTCATAAGCTAGAAAATATATTCTCTTGCTAAAGCCTTAATCCCACACATACATCTATATCCAATTTTATCACTGAAAGCATTCCAGTATCAGTGGGACGCTTTGCAAGTGGTAAAGTCTATTAACTGTTAAATAAATCCAGGTGTTCAGATTTCCATTTCCAAGGGTAAACCGAATATAAAGTCAGTCCTACAAAACACGCCTGAGAGCGAAGTCAGATACGTTTGAAGGCTCAAGGCCGCTGCTCCAAAGGAAGTCAGGCCCTGATATAGCCAAACATTTAAGGATTAAAATAATGGCTTTGAAGTTGATGTGATTGAAATAGTTGCTACTTATGTCCCAGGAGGTAGATGTGTGAGGTGAGACCTTGCTGAATCAACATTTCTGTTTCCCATGTCACATCTGATAGGGAGCTGCTTTCATGTGGTCTCAAATATCTCACGGGCGTAAAAAAAGAGAGCGATATCTATCATTTCCCTATAAAGATTACCACAAGTATTTTTTCTTGAGGCACTTCTCTTGAGGGTTCACTCACCACATCTAGGAAAACACAGGTTTTTAAAAATTTAATGCAACTGAAAAAAGCACCTCTGCACCCACCTAGGGCATGGTTTCACGAAGGTGAGAAAACAGGGTAAGGTTATTTTGCCCACCCCTGGCCTAACTTCACGCCCAGCCAGGCTGCCCGTGGCCTGGTGGACACGAGGGACAGGCCGCAGGGCACAGGGGCGTCTGGGGTCAGCCAAAAGCGCTGCCGACAGTGCGCCTCAAAGGCGCCCGCGTACGCTTCAGCACGAATTTTAATTCTTCTGAGACACCTCGAAATACTGACAAGGAAAAGCCGTTTCTGGAGGGTGGGAGCACACGTTGCATCCCTAGCAACGTGGAAGGGAAACGGCCCTACGTCACCACAGGAGGAAAGGACCCAACGGCCGCTGTCACACAGCACGGGCGAGACGACAACTGTCATCTCTCCCGGCTGTGAAATGCCACAAAAACTCGTGGAACCGCGAATTACCCGAAGTGCCCTGGGGCCAAACCAACGCAGCAACAACCTGCCGCCCGCCTTGGCCTCCCCTCAGCTCCGCCATCGCCCTCAGCGCCCGCCGCCCCTCGGCCTCCCCTCAGCGCCCGCCCCGGGCTCCCCGTGAGGCGCAGGCGGCGGCGGCCGCGCCGGGAAGGGAAGGCCGCGGTAGCGCCCATAGCGGCAGGCGAAGTCGAAGAGGGCGGCGGGATCGCTTCTCCCCGCTTCCCCCCCGGTACCTGGTGGTGACCAGCACGGCGGGCGCCCGGCTGTGCTGCATGGCGGCGGGAAGCGGCTTCGCTGCCCGCCCCGGATGGGCACCGGCCCGGGCGGAGAGGCCGCGTCCGGCCGTCACGGGGTACCGCCTCCCTCCCTCCCTTCCCTCGGGCTGGCAGCGGCCGCCCTCCCGGATGTTTGCTGGAGGGCGGCTGCGGTGCAAAACGACGGCTGGGAAAAACTGAGGGGAAGAAAACGTCCGGGCCAGGGGAGAAAGGAAAACGCAACGCTTTAGGTCGTAGTCGGCAGGATTCGAACCTGCGCGGGGAGACCCCAATGGATTTCTAGTCCATCGCCTTAACCACTCGGCCACGACTACACCGACGGAAAATATCTTTGGCACCAAACCTGCAGTAATTCATCCTCCGGTCGCTTCTTTCTCCCTTTATGGGATAAAAACATTCAAAACATCTCCCCGGTGACATGTGTGCCCTCCTCCCCGCTGGAAATAGCCTTCAAATAGCCGGCACGATGCTGCCGGAGAGCGTGAGCCTCGCTAAAAGGCGGCCGGGGGCCTCCCGCCCCCCCGCCGCTGCTCGTCCTCCGCCGGGCAAAGAGCGCAGCCGGGTGGCGCAATCCCCCGGCCGCAGGGCTGCTCGGTTCGCTCCAACTTTTTTTTTTTATTTATTTTGGAAAGAAAGCAGCAAGGAGCTGCTTCCTCTGCTGCCCTCCACCGGCACCCGCAGCTGGCCCGGCGAGCCCAGCTTCGTTTTCTCGCTTCTGGGTCCTTCTTCTTCATCGGTACATCTCTGCACGGAGCTTCTGCAGGGAAACACCGAGAAAAAAAGCTTCGCACATGGCACAGCTTTCTGCTGCCTGCTGCTCACGCTTCAATATCACGGCAGAAAACTAAGGAGATGGTGGGGAAAAGCAATAGGAAGCATATACAGCATCAGTACAGCTGCCCCCCGAACAGGCTCTGCACCCCGAGTAGGTACGCAGTGGGTCCAGTGTTGCCCCCAGAGAGGAGCAGCCCCCTAAAAGGGAGGACCTGGTAAGTGGATAAAGGCTTTTCATCCCAGAAAGAAACAGCTGGAGGAGCTAGGGATGTGGTGGAAGTCTGTCAAAATCAAGAGAGCTCCGAAGGTGGCAGGTACAGAATGGTCTTTTGCTGCTTCTGCTGAAACAAGAAGTCTGGAGCATGAAACTCCTGAGTCAAAACAAACAAAAAGGGGAGACTTCCTAAGTGGAGTTCCTTCCCAAATCCTGGTTGTTTTCTCTCTCTGGCTATTGCTGCTGGAAACCTTTTGTTAAGCAGAGTGTAAATACCATCACATGGCTGCAGCCTTCCTGGCACAGGAATTGTGATGGCCAGAAGTGCTGCAAACCACTAGAAAACACTTTAGAAAGGTGAATGGTTCTCACGGTCTCTGAAGGGTTAAAAAGCTCTGGGCTGGAGTTCCTGAAAGCATTTGTATATCCTAAATAGTTATATGTCTCAATGAGTTACTTCTCTAATGGTATTTTTATCCCTGGTTGGCTTCCTGGATAATCCAATTTATTCAGATAGTAATAGGAGTAAGCAGCTGGCAGTTTGCCGCCTGAGACAGCAAAAATAAAGCAGGACCTGAACCATGAGCCCCCACTGAGGCAGTGCTTGTGGCACTCGCTGAGCAGTGTCCATCCAAACGCTGCCGAGTGCCTGTGAAGATGCTTCAAAAACTGCAGTTTTTCTCCCCAAACATAAGTGTCTGCTCGGCCCCAGTATGCTGCTGGGCGCTGTCTTTGATCTGGAGAGGTTGTGTGCGCTATGTTGGTATGCACATGAAGAAGTCCAAGCACTGCCTATTTCTCTTGATTTCTTAGCAAGTCTCATCATATGTGGGATTATCAAAAAGGTGATGTGGTTGGAAAGTAAAACAAACGTCTCAGTGTTGCTGACCTCTGAAGTTGTGGAAAGAGTCAGCTGACTTACCCATGAGTTTAGAGTATGGTGGTGACTGCATTTCTGAGTGAATCTCAGTGTAAAAGGTACACAAAAGTCAAACCCAACAGAAGCAAACCGTAATATGCCAATAGAGCTGTCTGCTGCAGCTGAGCAACAATCTTGCCTTTTTCAGAAGCAACCTCACAGAATATTTGGAGTTTGATTTCCATATTGCTTTGGATGCTACATATAAAATGTCTTCCATTGGACCTATTATTTTTTTCTTTTTTTCTGTGAGAAAAGAGCACATCGATGAGCGTTGGACAGACCCCGCACCCAGGCCATCCGTGGCACTGATTATCAGCGTAGCTGATCATCAATTGAAGATGTGCAGGGGAAGGCCTATGGGAAGATGTGCAGCAAATCTGAGAACGAAGACCAGTAACAGTCATCACTAATAAAGTTACAATTTCCTGCCAATATTTGGGCCACCCTCAGCTGCTCCTCTCACCCTCATGGGTCTCCCTTGCCTCAGTTCAGTTGTGTATGAGCAAAGGAAAGAGGAAGCAACTCTGAAATTTCAGGGCTCTTTTCTTTGGGACTGCTGGGTTTTTTCCTGCCTTTTAACTCTCCAGTGTTACCTACCAATGTTACCTCCCGTGCCATTCTGTGATTCTGTTGTGTGGTTTATTTTTATTGATTCTTTTTTTTTTATTTCCTTTCTGGCCCCTTATCAAACTGAATCAACATATTCATGCAGTTGGTATTCAGTGGCTTAAATTATGCATAGCTGCAGCATCTCTGTAATAAAACTATTAATGAATTTGCATAGAATAACTGCCCGTGTACAATCCCGTATTTTTTACTGCAGGTATGTGTGGTACTTTGTTGGAGCCTCAGTGGTTTCTAACTAGATGAGGCAAGGTCAAAGATGACTGCTCCAAGTGGAAGAAGATGCTCAAAGAAAAGGAGGCCAAAAGTCTAATTTCAGTCAAAGGCCTCTAGAAAATGAAAGAGAAGAATGAATGGGAGACAAGTAATTAAGCTCAGTAGGTGGTTGGAAGGATCTTCATTTGTGTTCAACACATCTGAGTGTTGGGCAGTCTCCATATAAGAAGACCTCTTGCTGGCAGATGGTATCACCCTGCAAACCTAAAGTAGTAGCCCCCACAACACAGAGGTTTAAAACAGAAGCAAGGTTTAAAAAAAGAATTTAAGGAGAGATGCATATAACCTTTGTAGCTGGTGTAGCTGTTTCATGAGTCAAGTGGCTGTTTCAGTTTTTACAATCACCATCATTGAAAATCTTTTAGCTGTCGTTATCTCACTGAAATAACGAGAAAAAGTGATGAGTTATTCTCAGAAATCAAAACTTAGAGACCTAACCCCAACAGCAATACAGTATCCTTATAAATCTCATAATTTGGGACACTTTTTGAACATTTCATCCAATAATACAGTTCTGCTGATCTGGGAGCACCCTCTACATAACCACTTTACGACCTGCATCCTGAGCTTACTTCCATAAAAACCTTCTTGTCACACTGAAGTAGTCTAAGTTTCCACTATATCTAGAGGGTTATCACTTTGTGCTGTGAAACAAGAACTATCTTCCCTCAGAGCAACTATGTCCAGCACTGGCAGGGCTCTCAGAGAAGAGGGCTCCTGGAGGCTCAGCACTTGGCTGGTAAATGAGTCAGTATCATCCTTTTTCCCCACCTCTTAATGAAATCCCTCTTAGGGACCAAAAATGATTTCTACTCTCCTTCCACAGTACCTGTCTGCTCTCCTGCCTGCTGACTACACATGCAGGAGCAGGTCCTGCGGGTGTTTCCTTCAACACAAGGAGAAGAGCTGAAAGGCCATGTAACGGGGAAGGGTTGGGATGTTATCCTGCACTCCGTGCCTGAACTCTTATCACAGGCATCCGACGAGGCGTGCATCCTCCGTGACCCTGCATCAGACCTCTGCCCTGCAGGGTCACAGATCAAGATGACCCTGATTTGAACTACCTTCTAAAACCTCAGTCCCAGACACTCAGCACAGCCCCATGGGGTGTAGATTTTGCAGACCCAATGCCTCAGCCACCCAGGTGAGGGTGACTTCAGCTCAGGGCGGGTGAGCATCAGCCGTGTTTGCCTCTGGACTAATTTTTCTGCCCACTAGAGAGCACTCAAATACAACCTGTAGACCAGGGATGGGTTGCAGGTGCTAACTGCAATCCCCAGCTGTGTCTCACCCTTTGGGACACAATTGCTCAGCTCCTTTTCTTGCACCGTCAATCCCACCAACTCCAGTCCCATGAGCAAGCAATGTGCCCTTGTCGCCAAGAAGGCCAACGGACTTCTGGGCTGTGTAGGGAAGAGTGTGGCCAGCAGGTCAAGGGAGGCCATTCTCCCCTTCTACTCTGCACTGGGGAGGCCACAGCTGGAATACTGTGTCGAGTTCTGGGCTCCCCAGTTCAAGAGAGACAGGGAACTGCTGGAGAGAGTCCAGCGTAGGGCAACAAAGATGATTGAGGGATTGGAGCATCTCCCTTATGAGGAAAGGCTGAGAGGGCTGGGACTCTTTAGCCTGGAGAAGAGAAGGCTGAGGGGAGACCTTATGAATGTTTACAAGTATCTAAAGGGTGGGTTGAAGGAGGATGGAGCCAGGCTCTTTTCAGTGGTTCCCAGGAACAGGACGAGGGGTAACAGGCACAAGCTGGAACATAGGAAGTTCCGATCAAATATGAGGAAAAACTTCTTTACGGTGAGGGTGACAGAGCACTGGCACAGGCTGCCCAGGGAGGGTGTGGAGTCGCCTTCGGGGGAGACTTTCAAGACCCTCCTGGATGCAGTCCTGCATCATGTGCTCCAGGCAATCCTGCTTTAGCAGGGGAGTTGGACTAGATGATCTCTAGAGGTCCCTTCCAACTCTGAAATTTTGTGATTCTGTGATTCTGTGAACCCTCAGCTCATGCTCAAAACTTGACTCTAGGACCAGTTACACTGGGATTTTTCTGCAGAGCTGAAGCCAGTCAGTAATATGACCACGTTTGCAGTTAGGGCTGATACTTGTATTTACTTTTTATACATGGTTTTACTCCCAATAGCTAAACTAAGAGCCTTTCGTGGACTCATAAGCCAGAGGAGTTTTCTCAGCCACCTGCCTCAACACGAAGAGGCTTGTGGGGGACCAAGTGTTAGGTTTACAGTTGAACTCGATGATCTTAAGGGTCTTTTCCACCCTAAATGATTCTATGATTCTATTCTAAGTGGGAGTGGGATCAAAAAGGGGAATAAAGAAATGCTAAAGGTTAGAAATCAGCAGCCTACAACTCCTGTCCTCCATGTCCTCTCCCTGTACTAGCACAAGGCATTTCTGACAGAGAATAGGTCATTCTCCATCCACCAGGCTGGAGCAGGACAGGCAAGGAAATACAGGGAGAAGTGATGGACATGCATCAATCATCCCTCTCCCCAGCGCTCAGAAAGGGGCACAAACATGTTTGCTGTCCCTTGCCAGATATGACTCAAAAGCTCTCCCCTTGGCCCTTGCTATGGAGACCTAAAAAAACACGTGAAAGAGGTTTTTGCAAGGACTTGAGCAAGCTCAGATGTCTTGGGGGCTGGCAGGTGGCTGCAGAGCTTATGGCCTGACACCTGTGAGGTAGCCAGATCCTCTGCAGAGTTTATGGTCTTGATGCCTGTGAGATAACTGACAACCATATGTCCATGCTAATTTATTTGGTTGGACATAAGCAAGAGCCCAGGGTCTGCTTGGCTTTAGGGCTGACTGCTGGTTGCTCATTACCTGCACGAAATATGGAGATAACTCCCTTTATGAAGATCCTGCCTGCAGGATTAGGAAAAGGCTGAGGTTCATGGAGACCCAGGCTCCTCTGCTGAACTACCCATCGCAGCACAGTTCAAGCCAGTTGGATTAGAGCTGGGTGGATTTTGTTCCTGGATTTCTTTTTAAAATTAGGAGAGTTTTCAGGGGCATTGTTGGAACAATCCCTCCATTTTATGAGTGATTCTGGACCTCACTGAAATTCTCCCAAATGGAAAAACTTCAACTTCCTGAATTAGCAAGAAAAAGAGAAGGGGGTGGGAGGGAATAGGGTGTTAGTATGTCATTATTCATCATCTCTTCCTAAGCAAATGTCACCGTGTTGGTTCTCTTGTGCATTAAATATATAGATATACTTACAGTAATTGAAAATCAAGTCAGTACGGTCTCTGGGGCTAAAAGAGCAATACAGCTGATGCATATCCAGCAAATCTCACATTTATATTGTAGATCAAGTGAACTAAATGCTTTCTTATCACACTTCTCCCAAACAGTAACAATTAAAATGATACTACATGGGTATTGGAGATTTCATAGAAATGGATGATTGTCCTTCAGAAAGACAGAGGAAAATACAGCTTTAGAGACAGATATAGCCATTTATGCTACAATGGCGTAGCACACACTTTAGATATTTTTCTCATGAGCCAAGTTTTCATCTCTCCATAAGGGAAGCAGAAGCAACCCTCACCTGGTAAGAGAAACAATCAGACTGAGGAGAAATGGAAATGAAGCCTTCTTGAGAGTCCACGTTGTTCTAGCTGGTCTTACAACCAGCTTTATCCATTCCCTTTTCATATGACTCTACTGAAATCGGTCACTCAGAGTTCAAAGCTACAATTACAAAACCAGAATGATGAATGCTACCCAAACATTACACACTCAGGGCAATTGGTCTGGTGGTCTGGGCTGTGCTGAGCTGGGGAGTGGAAAGAGAGACCCAGGACTCATGGAAAAACTGATTGCATGGCAGGTGCTCTTCCTGCCCCAGAGTCCATCAGGAACATCCATACCGACCCTGTAGAAGACTGGAGATTCACCTATGTATATCCTTCGCCCAAGCTGCCTGCAAGACAAGGGACCTGTTACTACAGCGAGGGAAAAGCTAAGATAGGAGGGAGTGTGGCTGTCCCAAGGCCCCAGCTACTGCTGGCTTAAGTCCATCTTGAGGGGAGTGCTCTTCATTGCTCCCACTGCCAACTTCCTAGCTCCCCACCAAATACTAAAGGTCTGGACCTTTCTTTCCTCAAAAGAAAAGCCTTTGTTTGCTGGATAGCTAAAGCTCACCCCAACCTTGCTGGCATAAGCTTTTGAAAGATGAAGCTCTTGACAATGAGCCAGGTTTCCAACACACAAGGTCATCTGCTATACCCTGCCCTGGTCTCCAGGGTCTCCAGGGCTGTATTTACACAAGTAAATTAAGTAATGCCAGGGAGCAATGTCAGCACCGTGACATTGTTAAAAGGATCCCTGGCGTGTTTTCAGCCTAGTACTCTGCTGAATGGTTCCTGCAGGAAGTTCAGTTGTTAACACAAGCCAGGGACCATTCTCAACTGACAGCTTCTACATGGCCATCAGCCTTGGAGGCTAAGGGAGTTTAGCCATGTGGACATGGGCTTATCCACAGCAATTGACCTTGGTGCCAAAGAGTGATCCTACAAACATTTAATTTAGCTGTATAGATGTAGCCTAAGTGGCTAGCTCTACTTGCACAAACATGCTCTGGAGTCCTCAGCACAAGAAGGACATGGACCTGTTGGAACGGGTCCAGCAGAGGGCCACGAAGATGATCAGAGGGCTGGAGCACCTATGCTATGAGGACAGATTGAGAGAGTTGAGGTTGTTCAACCTGGAGAAGAGAAGGCTACAGGGAGACCTTATAGCGGCCTTCCAGTACCTAAAGGGGGCCTACAGCAAGGATGGGGACGGACTCTTTATCAGGGAGTGTCATGATAGGACACAGGGTAATGGCTTCAAACTGAAAGAGGGTAGGTATAGATTGGATATCAGGAAGAAATTCTTTACTGTGAGGGTGGTGAGGCACTGGAACAGGTTGCCCAGGGACATTGTGGATGCCCCATCCCTGGAGGTGTTCAAGGCCAGGCTGGATGGGGCTTTGAGCAGCCTGGTCTAGTGGGAAGTGTCCCTGCCCATGGCAGGGGGGTTGGAACTAGATGATCTTTGAGGTCCCTTCCAACCCGAACCATTCTATGATTCTGTGTCCATCTGGAGAGCTCGTGGGATGAGTCTTTACATTCACAACCTGTCTTATAAATACTGTATCCACAAGCCATCACCGTACAGAGGAAAAAACTACTGAGAAGATTCAGATCTGGGTTCACTTGCAGTTTCCACACCGCTAAAGCACCAAGGCCCAGGAAGGCTTTTACTGTCCTGGTGCCTTTGGCTTTTATTAAAACTGTCAGCCCAGACTTAATCCGCGCTGAAGGGTGAGTCCCTGCAGAACGGATGGAGGCAGAATTTAACACCTCTTTGTTCCAAGTGCAAAGTGCTTGTTAGCAAACCGTCAGCTACCTGGACAATCATTTTGTTTCATACAGGAGCCAGTCATAGCAAATAATTTTCAGCTGCACTTTTTTCCTGGACACAGAGCAAGGAGACGAAAATGGCATATTTTGACTTACTAACCTGCTGGGATCAATGTGTGAACCACAGAAATAGGCAGAAGTCCCCGTATACGCTGCTGAAGTGACCCACGCAGTGGTGGGCTCTTCAGGGATTTCTTCAATTCACAAAGTCCCATCTTACATATTTTTTCCTACTAAATTCTGATCATCTCATAAGGGAATGTGCTTTACTCAGGTGCTAAAATAGGCTCTCTGCAGGCTGCGAGGCACCCAAGACATCCACATGGTGCTGGCAGAAGAGGCAGAAGGTGTAGGACAGCCCCACTGTTTTCTGAGGCAGCAGCTGGAGGTACAGGTGTCTCGGGTACCACCAGAATCCACCTTAAGCATCTGAGATGTCTCAGGTGCCTGAGCCTGCACATGAATGTTCGGGTGGGTAGGAACAGGCAAGTGGGCAAGGCAAAGTGAACATGTTGCCTGCATCAAATATAAAAGGCAGAAACATACGTTACCGAAACACACGTTACCGAAACACTGATGTCAGCACAGTCCACACCAACTTGCAATGTCTGCAAAGAGCTGTAGATAGGCGGTTGTGAACACACGCCACTATAATGTATTACGAAATCAAGGTCATTGCTAATAGGGCAGTTGACATCCCACCCAGTAATGTGTATTTGTCCATGGCGCTGTCACTGCCCACAGGCATGTCTTTAACTTTAGTGGGAGCACTAAATATATGTGCAGGGACTGTAGGATTTAATACACTGCATACAGGGGGCAGGCAAGGGGGGTTGGAGCAAGATGATATTTAAGGTCCCTTCCAACCCAAACCATTCTATGATTCTATGATATATCTCCTCATAATGCATCTACCTAGGCAAAGTTACACAGGCAAAAAGCTTGTTCTGACGAATATAGTAAAACTATGCAAAGGACACTTAAGCAAGAGGTGATTTGGCTCTTTTTATTAACTCAAGGGCTCTTTGAAACAGAGTCAGAGCAATGCAAAATAAGATGGAGCTTCACCTGACGCACCGACAGTAAAAACTCTAACAGCTGATCCTGCGACTCACGACCAGAAGTCCCTCTCACAGCATGGCACAGAGAAAAAGGGATGCGCCTGCATAATGTATTCCTGTTTTCAGCCAATTTTCCAGCTCCCTCTCTTATATACAGTACACACTTGTACTGGGTTGCTTTACATATGTTTCACAGGGTAAGGGGAGAGAAAGCAGAGTGTCTTCCAAACTGCTAGTGCCTTCCCCATGTCATCTGCGTGTCGGAAAACACCTTGCACGGAGCCTTGCTGCTATAAATCCCTTCACCGGGAGATGGTGCTGCTGCCCTGGGAGTGATGCCTCCCTGCAAGACCCGCCTGGTGCTGGGTCCCTCTGCAGCCATCCAGCCCCTCTGCTGAGGTGGGTCGAGACGGCCCTGTGGGGTGGCTTCTTCTCCTGAGACCGTCTGATGCTACTCGACAGCTGAAGGAGAAAGAGGCCCAGGGCATAAAATGTCAACCAAAACAGTTGGAAAAGGCAAAATGGAAATGGAAAGCAGAAACTGTGGGGTTAAAATGCAGAACTGGACAGGAGACCAGAAGATACGGTGGTGGTAAAAAGTAATTTATAAGCTGCTCAGTTTGCTCCGTGGTCTACGCTGGTCTCTGTAGGGCCTTGCAGGTGAGAGGCATCTCTCCTAACTGCCAGGTGCCCAGCCCAAGTCACTCATATCCGTCGTGGAAGGGCATGCTGCCCTGGCAAGAAGGTCAGAGAGACATAGTCTTTGAGAGAAGCCAGCCAGACCATGAAAAGTTGCAGTCAAACACAACTTCGGACCACATCCTTTTCCCCACCCAGACGCCCACCTTCCTCTGTGTCTCCTCCTCCTCACAGTTCAGCACAGCAACAGGCACGGCGGAGTGAAAGGAGGAGGACTGAGCTGGAGCAGAAGGGATGGCAGGTCAGCTCTGGCCCTCTGCATGCCTTAGCTGACTCCCACGGCTTGTTGGTGTCCCCAGAGTAACTGTTGAGGAAACCAAAGTTGATACCACCAACCACCTTGTGTTGTTAGCTGCACTTAGGCAGGATGCATCCACCTGTTGGTTCCTGCTCAAGGTGATGTTCCCAAAAGGGAAGGAAATCAGTTCTTGGGGAAAGGGCTTTCTTTGCCAGAGCCCCGTCACTGTGGAGAACTATTGGGCTTGAGCTTAAGGACTTCAGAGTTTAGCTCCATTTGGCTGGTCTACAGCAGAAAATAAAAGCAGCCAATTAAGAGCATTGAAGTGAAGTGAATGAGAGTGCAAAAGTAGCTGTCTGACAAGGAATAAACAATCCCAAAGGATGGGAAGACAACCTAAAGGGGAAAAAAAAACCCACCTTGCTTCCATGTTCATAGCCGTGAACACCTCGTTAGGAGTGAGCCAGAACTGGAGTTGTTGGTCAGACTTTGCATTGGGACAGAAAGCAAAGGACTTGGTTTTGGTACGGAGAAATTCTCTGTGTCAAGTGTCAGAGAAGTGAGACTGACACAACAGCCATGAGCAGCGCTGGCTGGGGAGGGATGGGGAGAGGGCGGAGAAGGGGTCTCCTGGGAATAGCTGGGAACTGGAAAGATCGGGGTCAAGTACTGTGTGCGATGTTCCCTTTCTTACACTCCCTTGGGTGCCCGCTGGCAGGCGCTCTCCCAGCCAGGTCTCCCCTTCGGGACTAGCTGATACCCCCAGCTCTGAGAAGCCTTTACAAAGGGGTTGGGAGCTGGAGGACAAGAAACTGGGGAGAAACACAATAATCTGGGAGACAGATGAGAGAAAAAAGGACCAACTGGAGGTCAAAGGGTGAAATATGCAAAAATAAGGAAGCACAGTGCAGAGCTTGAGGAGAGCTGTAGGAGAGCACTTCCCCTGGTGACATCTCACATGGACAGCCAGGGCTGGGGAGGCAGCTGAGGTCTTTCTGCATGGGCAGACCAAAACCTTTGCAACAGCTGTCTCAGGTGGGCTCTTTGGTTAATTCTGTAGGAATCACTTTCTGGAGGTATGGCTCTCCCTTCAGTAACTATTAATGGGAAGAAGATGACTACTCAGACTGAAAAAGAAGCCAAAATGAAGCAAGGTGAATCCCACCCCTTCCAACCAGACGCTAGCCTAGACTACCACCGTAAGGACACTTGGGCTGAGTCATTGCCCTGGCTCTGCATCTGTGGCTTGGTGCACTGACAAATTACTTGCTGACCTTGCACTTTTCAAAAAGGAAACAGGCTTTTTTTTTTTTTAATTTACTGAGTACTCAACTGTGTTTTGACTTGCTATCTTCAGGTGGCTTATGCCAGACTCTGTCGACCAGATGCTGAACAGGACAATTTTCCCCCAGGGGAATGTAAAGTCTAATCCAAGAAGCTTTTATGGTTCCAGAAGGACTGAACTCTCAGCAAAGCGTTTCCATAAGTCTCCTGTCCCGTAACTAGAGTTCAAATAGGAAGTGATGTGAGACAAGCAGAGCTTTAGACATCCAGATTGCGGTGATGTAAGGTCTCTGGGCCTGAAGGAAAGCAGCCCTACGGGGTCTTTGAATCCATCCGATGTTTCATGCATGGACTTTGTACCTTGATTTGTCTTATCTTCCCTGGCTACCTCTGTGCAGACAATCAGGAAGAATTCAGCTTGGCTTCAGTTTAAGTAAGTTTTGGAAGGAGTTGCTGGAAGATTTGGAATGAAAATGATGCTGTTGCTTGGTTACTTGCTGAGCTGGTCTTGCCGTCACTTGTAGCCATCTCGTGAGAAGACATTTGTTAAGTGAAGCCACAAGAAGCTTCTTGTGTCGTCACTACATGAAAACATATTCTTCCAAATAACCACTGGCATCGATATTCTGACCACGCTGAACTTGCTCAAGACTTGCAAATGTGGTTGAGCCCCGCTGGCTTAGCTAATGGCAACAGCCACAGACGCCTCCAGTTTTGAAGTGTGGAGGGGGTTTGTCGCTGCAGTTTATTTTTATTCCATGAAAAAGTGCCAATGACAGGAAAGGTGAACATCTGTGGAGGTGCAGGGCCGGGGGAACATGGCTATGACACCAGGTACATGGTTATTGCTTGGGAGTTTCCTTTCTGCCTCAGTTTCCTTCTGTGAGAAGTGGTCTTCCACAGCCGGTGGGGTTCTGGTTAAATCAGATGCCCCCTTCTTGCTTTTGCTGAAGAGCATCTGTGGGGCCGCCCCTCTCTGGCAGGCAAGAGTCCCAGGCTGGGACCTTGCCCACAGTTGCAAAGGAGGATGCAGCCGTGGTAGGAGAGTCCACCCTGTCCAGGACTCAGCCCCACACGTGGAAGTGAATCAATGCTCCACACACAAAGGTCCCCAACCACCATGGACCATGCAGGAGGGCAAGCAGGGCGGTGCTGGAGACCAAGAGAGGGAGCGGAGGGGGGGAGACTGCAATGAGGGGACAAGCCGGAGTGTCATCCAGGCAGGAAAGACTCCTTCCTGATACTGAAGGAATCAGCATCCAGTAAAACCAAAACAGGCTTAGTGAGCTGACTGCCCCTTTCTTTCCAAAAACCCACCCAGAAGGGCCTATTGGTGAAGGAAGAGAGAGACCGTGGTGGGACACGGTGCGAGCTGTTGAGGTAGGGGAGTCAAGATCCCTCCTGGGCATACAGCCATTGGCTGCATGTAATTCGTGACAGGTTCTTAGGAAAAAATTTGAGGCAAATGCGGCCCTTCATCTTAGGTTCTGGCAGACTTCAGGTTCCTTTAATAGTGAACAGGGTGACGGGACAGTCTTGGAACCGTTGTTTTGCAGTCCGTGCTGGAGGTACCCGGAGGATTTTTAAGTGTAAGAGCATAAAGAGATTGAGCAAGTGAGCAGGGCTGGAGCCAAGGTCACCACGTTGGTTGAGGGCCACCGTGGGCAGAAGCACATCGCTGTACCCACAGCAATGGGGAGTGCCCTCAAGAGGAACAAGTCTATTTGCTGGTGAAGCCAAATGGACATAAAATCTCCTTTGGTTATACGGGTGTTTTTTCTGCATAAACTTGCTAATTGAGTTGTAAAATAAAACTGCAGCCTTTCCTCTCCAATTTCTGCTGCTGCAGCAGCGTGCTAATTTGGTTTTGGAAAGGGGCTGGTAGAAGGTGGCTCTTTGCCAGCGTGAGGTTTGCAGTGGGAGAGAAGTGAGCCCGTCCTCGGAGCGGGGAAGGGCTGGGGGCAGGAGCTGCCGCAGCGCTGCGCAGGGCTGGGGTGGCTTGGGAAGGTCCTGCAGCTGGCCTGGGCTGGGCTGATGGAAATTCAAGAAAGCCCAAAAGGGTTTAGACGAAGCTGCAATGGAGAACAGATGGGAAACTCAGCGTTCCTGCACCTCGATAGAGGCTGTGTGGTTGAGAGGATGGGCTGTGGGATTTCACATCTCCCCTCCGGCACGGCCGGGCAGGATTTGCATCTTGGGTCTGTGTACCCGTGTGTGTGTGTGCCAGCTGGTGCGGGCGTGTGTGCCACGTGTCACTCGGGGTTCTGTGGGTATGTGCGTGCCTGTGTTTGGGTCTCCATACAGACGGTGAGGACAGGGATCTGGCTGTCATCACCCAGCAGCACACGGCTCCGCCATGGGGACAGCTGCGCACGGGGACAAGGATGATGTGGTGGGAATGCCACGGAGGAACCTATTGCTCAGTTCCGCCAGCTTGCACCAAGCGGGGATTTGGCCCTGCTGCCCACACTGGGGGCTGAGAAGAGGACTGGTCTGGGGTCAAAAAAGTTGGGGGGGAAGAAAAACCAGAGGGCACAGCTTGGCTGTCTGTCGCACCAATGTAATTTTAATTTTTAAAAGATACATGGAAAAAATGCAGTGGCAGTTCCAGTCCCTGGGAATTTGTCAAAGCTTGGGGTTCCTCACGTGTGGCGGGTACCCACACCCCAACCTGCGGGAAGATGTACAGACCCGGGTGGCCCAGGGCACAGCCTGCACTCACCATTTTTGTACCTTTCACTGTTTCCCATGAAACTGGCTGTGTGAAAGGACTCCAGGCAGGAGGCTCCAGAAACCGTTACAAGAAGCCCAGAGGTTTAGGGATAGACTTGTCTGCCCATTTTCTAAAGCTCAGCAGTCCTTCCCACTACATCATCCTTCCATCCTTCTGCTGACCCTTCCCTGGGCAGCACTGGGAGGGGACCACTGCTGTACCCCGCAGCAGGGGCATCAGGAGCACAGTCCGTGGGTCTGGGGCTGCTGGTGAAGGTGGGAGTGAGAGGTGCAGGACAGGACAGGGTTTTTTTACCCATCCCATCTTCAGGAAGGGCTGCCCTTGAGCACTCAGCCCCGCTGCCACCTGCTCCGGTGCTGTGAGGGCACCCAACTGGTGTCCCAGCACCCTGCCCAGGGGAGAACGAGGCATCAGGGGGTGGAAGGTCTTGGTTGGATGCTCTTTTAAAGTGACCTTTAGTGTCTGAGCAGCATCAGGCTGGATTTAATAGGGGGATGGCAGAAGAAAAACAGTTAATGAAGCCCTCCTCTACTGACTCTTCCTCTGCCTCCTGCCCCAGCTGGATGGGGGGTCCCGGTGGCCACTAA